>JAGDYQ010000010.1:9274043-9284847 GCA_021962125.1 Bulinus truncatus | reverse complement strand
TATATATATATATATATATATATATATATATATATATATATATATATAGATACAAATGTTTTTTTTTCTTCTTTAAAACATTGAGACGGATATCCGTAGTAGGAAGCAATCAGATAGGGGAAGATGGAGGCGTTGTGGGAAGTGTGTGTGTGTGTGTGGGGGTAGCTGTGGGAGTGGTAACAGGGTGTGAGAGAAACTGTAGTAGCATCAGGAATAAAATACAAAATACCGCAAGTGGAAGCATATCCAGAATGTTCTTAGAACTGTGTGGCGGCAGAGAATGATGGGTTCCCGGGGTGGGGGGGGGGAGGGAAAGGGAGAAGGGAGCAGTGTGGAGGGCGTCTTATGGATGTGACAAGTTTGACAAAATGTTCATCTCTAATAAAATCATTTTTTTTTTTTAATGTTTTTTTTTTTATAAATTTTCTTTATAAATTTACGTGAATAAACGTTACTGGAACTCCAGCAGCGAACCGACGCGGGGGTTGAAGGGGGGTTCGAAATTTATTTTTGAGGCACCCCCCCACCCATTAACTGAAATATTAGCAATTAGGGGCCCCCATACTGTTATCGACACCATTAAAATGAAATGGAGAAACTAGATATGGCTAGAAACTAGATATGGCTAGAAACTAGATATGGCTAGCAACTAGATATGGCTAGAAAACTAGATATGGCTAGAAACTAGATATGGCTAGAAACTAGATATGGCTAGAAACTAGATATGACTAGAAACTAGATATGGCTAGAAAACTAGATATGGCTAGAAACTAGATTAGGCTGAAACTAGATATGACTAGAAACTAGATATGGCTGGAAACAAGATTAAAAAAGATTTTTTTTTTTATATTTCAACTTTAATATTGCCTTTTTTTTTTAGTGCTAACAAATTGGGCACGTCCCCCCCCTGTAGTTTCTACCTTTCATTTTCTACATTTCTTTTCGAGGTATTTTACAAATATCTTTGCTTTGACATGAGGTTGAAATTTACGAGTGTAAAATTACGCCATTACTCGGACTCAAGGCCCGCCCTTACTGTTGATGGTGACCTGGCCAATCTTCACTTCCGCCTATAATGACAACAACAACAACTCAGCTCGCCGAGGTGGACTGGGATCCCTGGTCGATCAATGTCAACATTGACCGATTTCTGTCTATCAGCTGTCTTTTACGTTGCCGACAATGTCAAATTATAAATTGTCCGTAAAAAAATGTCCAGTAAAATTTAAGTCGAATGAAATTGGTTCGATGTAGTTTATACCTTATGATGTTTATATTGCAGTCATTTATAAACCTGTCATTGATAAAATTGACTTTGAAATCCATGTCGAACAAACTTGTCTATAAATCTTTCTATAAAGCTGTCTATAAAGCTGATTATAAAGCTGTCTATAAAGATGTCTATGAAGCTGACTATAAAGCTGACTATAGATATGTGTATAAATCCGTCTCTAAAGATGTCCATAAAGCTGACTATAACGATGTCTATAAAGCTGACTATAAAGATATCTATAAAGCTGACTATAAAGATGTCTATAATGCTGACTATAAAGATGTTTATAAAGCTGACTATAAAGCTGACTATAAAGATGTCTATGATGCTGACTATAAAGCTGACTATAAAGCCGTCTATAAAATCAGGGTTGGGCAAAACCAGGACAATGATCCAAATTTATAATGTTGGTAAAACGGAAACTCTATGAACTATGTCTATTTCGATTGAAAAGACTCCCGTAAATTTACTGCAGCGTCTGGCTTATAATCCGAAGAACTTCGTGCCAAACTTTTAATGATCAGAATTTTCAGTTTTATGGTAATCTTTCTTTTTTTAGAAATACCGTAGTTTTTTTTTTCTTTCTTGGCAACACTTTCCGTGTTAATGAAGAAGAACATTTGTAAACCACTGAGCGATTAATCATTCAAAAATATAATTTTCTTAATAAATTGTTTCATTAAAAGAAATATGTGAAGAAAATATTTTTAAAAATTAATATTTGCACACAAAAAAAAAGAGATGGTTTGATATTAAAAAATAAATAATTAGTGACCATTTGAAATCGATACATTTGTATAAATAATGTAAATACAAACGTGTTACTTTATTCAACTATGAAGTAAGTATGAATAAAAAAAATATTGGAATTATATGTCGATGGAATTTTTTTTAAGTTCTAGAACGAAACAAACATAAGGACATAGGTTAGTGCAACACTTGCATATATAATGTGTTCTGTAATGTGTTCTGTAATGTGTTCTGTAATGTGTTCTGTAATGTGTGTTCTGTAGAGGTGGTTTTAGCACTACTCGGGGGTCTAGGGCATATGCCCTTTGCGGGACCTAGGGTGATAGTCATATGACGTTTAGTTTTGTTACAGTTTGTTTGCCTTTAAACGCATGACTCCCCATCCAGGAGCGACACCCGGGACGTTCGCCCCGTTACCCTACCCCTCCTCCACCCCATCCCTTATATACGATACGGGTGTTCCGTATGGTCACTGTGGAGGTTTTAGTTATGTTTTTTTACAAATTATACACTGGACACTGGTCATTCATGTGTAAAAGACTTATACAGACCATCGGGGGTCAGATGAAAATGAGTTCATCTGTTTCTGTGTGTATGACGCCTCTGTAAGGATGAGCTGAAATCTCTTAGATCGTGGACTTTAGCCATGACCTGAAATATCCATTTGTCCTCACCGGAGATCGAACCAGGTACCTTCAGGCCGACAGTCGAGCGCGTTACCCCACACAACCATCCGTGTTTCTGTAGTCACGTCTATTCTAGGGGGGTTCAAGTGGCTTGTACAATCTTGAGCCGCTTTTTTTTTATTTCCCCCAATTAATGTCCGGTACCCATTTGTACGCTGGGTGGACTTTAGCGGCATCGACCAGACTTGGATGTTGAGCGTTCTACCACGTCCGAGTGGCGAATATGAGATTGAAACCAAACCTAACCAATCATATCGTTATTATTACAGTGACTGAGTTCAAATACATGCACTGCTTAATATTAAACATTTAGAGAAATATTCTAAAGAATAAAAAGAATAAAATATAAAAATAAAAAGTTAAACGCATTTAAAAAAAAAAAAAGACCCCGAAATCGTTAAGTAAATAACATCTGCCCCGTGCAGGCGGTTAAAAATGAAGACGAGGACAGAGCAGAGATATTAAATCATTGCTGGTATGAAGCGGCGCTGAAGAGCGGATACCGTGAACCCTACCTTGCGTGTCTCCACCCCCACCCCTCTTTTTGCGCCCCCCATCCTCCCCCCACCACCCAAAACTCGGTTACAGCTCAGTGTCTAGTTCCAGTAAGGAAATAATAATAAAGTGGATAACTGAACGTAGTCAGAATACGCAGTATTCAACAACATGTTTATCTTGGCTCGTTGGTCTAGGGGTATGATTTTCGCTTAGGGTGCGAGAGGTCCCGGGTTCAAATCCCGGACGAGCCCTAAGTATTATTTTTTTTCAAATAATCTTCATCTTCCTTTGGCTCTGCAACCCCTTCAAGGCCCTGTCATACTACTTTTTTTTTCGTCTTTTCATGGAATGTGATTTTTTCGTTATACGTTACACATGATGTTTTTTTTTTTTTAATTAAAAGTTCAAACAAGGATGTTTTACTTAGTTATTAATATTTACATATGATTTTTTTTTTAAATTTAAATTACGTAAACGAGGATCAGGTAATGAAGATTTCAGGTAATCTGTCTCCAGGCAATCAGGAGGGTGCGCTTGGTAAAAAGGGGAGGGGGGGGAAGAAACGGCGGAATTAACATTTTTTTTTTTAGCTTTTACGTTGAACGGAATCTGACATCTTTTTAGGGCCACATATAACGGCGGGTGTAATGGGTGCGCGGATGGTGCCCACCTACGCAGATGCCTAAAAAAACGTTATATGGATATGTAACAATAGCTTTAGGTATATTCAGATAAGTTTAGAATCACTGTTCAGTTAGTAAGTCAACATTGAAAGTTCATGGGCCCAGGATACAGTCATATGTTTTGATAACTAGAATTTCAGCGTTGTATCTTTGTTTAGGGAGAATTAGTCTGTCAGCACAGGTTGACGACCTTTAGATATAAGTGACGATAGATGCAATTACGGGAAACAAAGGGATGATAACTTTAGTATAGGTATTTAGCCGCACCAATCCCTAGGCTGGAATAAGAGTAATTAATATGTAGATGAGTTAGAAAGGATGTTGGGGGGCCAATCAAAAGTTCTGTGGCTTTGGGGCACGTGATAAATCATCACCACATATAATGGGATGTGAGTTTTTAGGGGGACAGTTAGAGGCAGACAGAGGTAGAGAGCAGGTTAGAGACACGGAGTTAGAGACAGGGGGTCAGACGGAGAAAAGTGGAGAGACAGTTAGGGAGTAGTGGGCAGAGAGGACGATTGAGAAGTTTAGTTGGGATCAAGAAGAGGACAATATCATTGTGTTGTGTTGAAATAAAGTAAATGAATCATTATTGACTCGGCTACCTTAATTGGATGTATGTGCATGTGAACAATATATACACGCTGTAAACGCCTCCGAAGAAGAAGATAAGCCTCCACAACAATAAACAATATAAAACAAAAACATAGCGTGACAGATATTATATGAATAGTGTATGGATATAATATGGATATTATACCCAGTGGATTTCGAATAGTTTTGTATTTTCTTCTGTGCCCCTTGGGATTAGACCGTGTCCTTATTTCGCCTCTGGCCACGGGAAGAATGTTCGGAGATGGGTGCTGGTTGAAAGGAAGCAGAAGGTCTGGGGTATGTTCTCCCCACAAAGGCAACGAAATGAGATTTATAAAATGACACTTGCAGAAATGACGTGTTTTTTTGGTGTTTTTTTTTTTTCATTGTTTAAAAAATGACACTCGTCCATCTTGATGACGTTTGTGAGAGGATGTGACGTCATAAACTGATAATATTGATGAATCGCATGCAATAAACTTGTCATATGTAACACACATATATATATAATTCAAGAACGACATCCGTGCTTCTAATACGATTTTTTTTAAATGTTATTTTATTTTATATTTTTTTTTAAAGGTTTTGATTCATGATCCAGCTACTGTGCTAAAGATACAGACATTGATATTTTTTTTCTCACGTGGAGATACGGCTTCAATATTTAATCCATCATTCACACGTGTGTGAAGATTTATAATATGGTGAGCGTATAAAATGTTGTTTATTTGTTTGTTTGCTTTTTTTTTGCATTATTGATATTTATCGGTTGATCATTTTTTGTTACCTATATATATCATGGAAGTGTCGGTTATGCTTAGATGGGCTGTGTTTGGCTGTGAGGAAGGGGTGGGGGAATTTTTCTTTAGTAACGATGTTTAAAGAATGACAATCTGTCATATAACCATAAGAGTTTCAATCATAGACGACGGCTGCCGCCAGGTGAGAGAAAACCTGATCAATCAGCAGAGGCCCCCCCCAGGCTTTTTGTGGGCCCCTTCGATTTCAAAATGGACTTTATTAATTAGCTTGATGTAAAATTGGTGGAAGTGATGCTAGAGGGACCCACGTTTGCCATATTTCGTCATTGCTAGAGTTCCAGAATACCTGTCTGTGGCCCTACAGAGACTTTCAGAAATATTTAGCCCCCACCCCCGGTTAAAGTTGCCAATGGGGGTACTTAGCAGTTCCAGATTTTATAGAAATGTATAATTTGGCAGTGTGGGTCACTAGGCGGTTTGCATATCTATAAAAACGGCTTCACGTGCAAATATATTACAGCTATGTGTTGAATGTGTTATGAACAATGTAAGAAATGTTCCAGATGTCGAGTTGACATTTTTTTTGTATTAATGTAACATTAAGACCGGCATAGACACGACTGTTCTAACGGATATGCAAATTAGTCGTACGCTCAGAGCAGCTACAGTTATGAATTATAGAGACAGGTGGCGGTGGTAAATACATGTGTTATTGTTGTATATAAATTTATGTATTATTGTTATTTATGAAAAACATTCATTATTGTTGTTTATGAATACATGTATTATTGTTTTTATAAAAAAAACATGCATTTTTGTTGTTTACGAATACATGTATTATCTATCCGAAATTCAATCTGTCAAACATGTAATTGCGGTCGTTACTATTATAAGGGAAAAAAATCTGACTCACAAAAAGTGTGGATGTCTTACGATACATCTTTAGTGCATACAAGTTTAAAGATGTAGTTATAAAAGCAGAAAATGAATTTAAAAAAAAATAATAATATTTATTTAACGACAGTTTAAGCGTATAGTAAAAAAAAAACTATCTTTGCAAGTTTTAAAAAAAATAGGTTAAATGCAGTTTATTTTTATTTAGGTTTCTTTGTAATTTGGTGTATTTGAGTACGTTGCACTAGGGAAACCTTGGACTATAATTGCTCTTAATTATTTTCAATCTACCTAATAAAAGTCACTAATTCATAGCGAAAGCCCAAAATAGCATAACTCTGTCGCGAAAGTTCATTTTTAGATGCATTTTCGCATCATTGTTTACTAAATATTGTATTTGTTTTGAGTCGTTCTTAAACATAGTAGGCCAATATACGAGAGCCGTGGAAAAAAGTAGATCAATATCTGAGAGCCATTGACAAATTAGGGCAACATCTGAGAGTCATAGAAATATTAGGACACTCTCTGAGAGCCATAGACAAATTAGGACAATATCTGAGAGCCATTGACAAATTAGGACAAAATATGAGTCCTTGACAAATTAGAACAATATCTGAGAGCCATAGACAAATCAGAACAATATCTGAGAGCCATAGACAAATTAGGCTATTACTGCTATTACCAGTTAAATGTGATGAAGCTATTTAAAAAAAAAAAAAAATTGTTTTGTATATTGATCAGGTGATTGTTGTCGTGTAGACTCCAACTCATATGATAGAACAATACCAAGGTACAACACGCACTGTAGCCATCTTAACAGATTTACGGGCCCTCGGACTAATCACTGTGCTGCCCTCCCCCCTCCCCCCTACCCTTCTCCTTCAACATCCTTTAGCACAGCGGTTCTCAAGCTTTTTCACGACTATGACCCTCAAAGGGTTGAGAAAGGGTGTGTCTCCGGGTACTTTCTGACGCGTACGTTCGCAAATGAATGTACTTATGTTCATAATGGGGGAATGCGCTCACCTTTCTAACGAGATGCTTGTTGGGCAAAGTGGTTTTGGTGATGAGTCACGCGCGGCAATCTGGCGACCTTATTCAAACTCTTGGTTATTTGAAACTTAAAATTATATACGTCGCAGTGCGCCAAATCATCATCTTTTTCTGTAGGGGTACAACCGATTGAGAATCGTGGCCTTAGAAGCTTGAAATGTTAAAAAAATGGTCAATCAGGAGGGTACTCAACCCCGTAGCGTGAAAATTCTACAGCAGGGGCCAGACATTCTACACGAGGGGGCCAGGCATTCTACAGGAGGGGCCAGGCATTCTACAGGAGGGGCCAGGCATTCTACAGGAGGGGCCAGGCATTCTACAGCAGGGGCCAGGCATTCTACAGGAGGGGCCAGGCATTCTATAGGAGGGGCATGCAATACATTTTACTAAGTAGAGCAAATAAGCAGGAGGGGGAAGACAAAACGCAGTGGGGGGGCGGCCCCCTGGCCCCCCCGCACGCTACGGGCCTGAGGGTACTAGTTGGGGGGCATCAAACCCGTTTCTCGGGCAAACCTCTGTGCTAAAACAGCCCAGCCGTCGGAATATATGTCCGTGGGGGGGGGGGCAGGTAGATAACGTAAGAAAGTCTCTGATGTATTTATCTACTCGCATTCACTCCAGTGTATTTGTGTATCTTAGAGACAAAGAGATTGTTAAAATAAACAGTGCATATGTATCCTAGAGACAAAGAGATTGTGAACAAAAAAAAAAAATGAAAAGACTTGATCGATATATACTTGTTATCAATCAGTCGAATGATTATATTGAGCGAAAGTACGGCAACACTTTTGATCATGTTAACAGAAAATGTTTTATACAAAAAAATGACAAGAACAGTAGTATGTGTCATGTTGAAACAAATTAGAACATCCCCCGGTGTAACATCTTGCTAACACGTGGATTTGAGATATGATATCCCACCCTTCCACCCCCCCACGCCCCTCACAAGAACAGGTATAAGGAATGTTAAGAAAGACACTCATCTGACACGCAGATAATAGAGTGTTGCCAGACAGACTTTCATCTGACACGCAGATAGGGGACTGGTGCCAGACAGACTTTCATTTGACACGCAGATAATAGAGTGTTGCCAGACAGACTTTCATCTGACACGCAGATAGGGGACTGGTGCCAGACAGACTTTCATCTGACACGCAGATAGGGGGAATGGTGCCAGACAGACTTTCATCTGACACGCAGATAGGGGGAATACTGCCAGACAGACATACTCATCTGACACGCAGATAGGGGGAATGGTGCCAGACAGACATACACTCATCTGACACGCAGATAGGGGAGTGGTGCCAGACAGACATACACTCATCTGACACGCAGATAGGGGGAATGGTGCCAGACAGACATACTCATCTGACACGCAGATAGGGGGAATGGTGCCAGACAGACATACACTCATCTGACACGCAGATAGGGGAGTGGTGCCAGACAGACATACACTCATCTGACACGCAGATAGGGGGAATGGTGCCAGACAGACATACACTCATCTGACACGCAGATAGGGGGAATGGTGCCAGACAGACATACTCATCTGACACGCAGATAGGGGAGCGGTGCCAGACAGACATACACTCATCTGACACGCAGATAGGGGGAATGGTGCCAGACAGACATATACTCATCTGACACGCAGATAGGGGGAATGGTGCCAGACAGACATACTCATCTGACACGCAGATAGGGGAGCGGTGCCAGACAGACATACACTCATCTGACACGCAGATAGGGGGAATGGTGCCAGACAGACATACACTCATCTGACACGCAGATAGGGGGAATGGTGCCAGACAGACATACTCATCTGACACGCAGATAGGGGGAATGGTGCCAGACAGACATACACTCATCTGACACGCAGATAGGGGAGTGGTGCCAGACAGACATACACTCATCTGACACGCAGATAGGGGGAATGGTGCCAGACAGACATACTCATCTGACACGCAGATAGGGGGAATGGTGCCAGACAGACATACACTCATCTGACACGCAGATAGGGGAGTGGTGCCAGACAGACATACACTCATCTGACACGCAGATAGGGGGAATGGTGCCAGACAGACATATACTCATCTGACACGCAGATAGGGGGAATGGTGCCAGACAGACATACTCATCTGACACGCAGATAGGGGAGCGGTGCCAGACAGACATACACTCATCTGACACGCAGATAGGGGGAATGGTGCCAGACAGACATACACTCATCTGACACGCAGATAGGGGGAATGGTGTCAGACAGACAGACTCATCTGACACGCAGATAGGGGGAATGGTGCCAGACAGACATACACTCATCTGACACGCAGATAGGGGAGTGGTGTCAGGGTGTCATGTTAATACTGCAGTCATTAAACAAATACTATTCAAAATGTCGATCCCTTTCTTGTTTCTCAACTTTCTTTATGTCGTTTCCCGCCTTTAAAATGAAGGTCGCCTTCTTTCCCGATTAAAAAAAAATGAATGGCATTAATTAATGTTACCCGTGTTAATTAAGTGAAGCACGTCTATGAAGGTCAATCAACTGACCACCACTCACTGGTAGGTTTAAACTATTTAATATTCTCGTGAGACCTGCTATGAGGGGGGGGGGGGCGGGGGACAAAGATAGATTATACAATATGTAGGATCCATGTCTTTGAGACTAGTCCTCCCTCCATTCAAATCCATGCAGCAGATTTTGGCCTAATGTGTGTGAAATGACCAAAGGTAAATGAAACACTTTATAAGTCAAAAAAAAAATTTAAAACATTAAAGAAAAACAAAGTTGACTTACTTTTGTATCCTAAACAAAAACTGCAGATACACAGAAACAAACTGAATTTAGTCCCACAACAGGTATACATGAATTATAACGAATTTTTCCCCCCGCACCACGTAACTGTGCATCCATCCACACAGTCGTCTAGCGCTGTAGTTAGTATACACCACTCTTGGTATAATAAATATCACGTTGCCAGTGATATCAATGTTACAGAACTGCTCAGCTGTGAGCAGATTTCCAAAACAAAACTAGGGCACGTCATGTTTTTTTTTTTTAAAGAGCGGAACAGTTTTTTTAAAACAAAAAAGAAACGAAAAAAATATGTGTGTATATATATATATATATATATATATATATATCTCTTGCGGAAGTTGCCCGCCTACGTTGAACAAGATGAGAGGAAAGGGGTGGGGGGTAGGGGGAAAATGAAATAGAAAGATAGGTTGAAGGAGGAAAAGGGAGAGGTGTACAGTGGTTGTTGTGGTGGGGGGAGTGGGGGGGGGGGAGGGGCTAGTAGTAGAGAAGTTTTTTTCTTTATGTATATATATATACACACACACACACGCACGCACACGCATGCATGACACGTCAGGCAAAAGAAGCATGAATGAGTGGAATTGTCAACACTTGAATTAGCGTGTGGCGGTACTACAGACGATAGTGGTGTGTGTCAGGGATGGGGAGGGGGGGGGGGTAACGGTATGAGTGCCCGGCACTCTTGTACCAAGTATAAACCGACTCCCGTCTTTTGTGGCCACTTCTCCCAACGTGTATTCCGCCCCCTCCCTTACTCCCCTCCCCCCCCCCACACACACCTCCCACCATCTCCA
>JAGDYQ010000010.1:9110134-9273543 GCA_021962125.1 Bulinus truncatus | reverse complement strand
CCACTAACAGGGGTCATTTCCGGGCAGATTCGAATGTACCCGGCGGTGTCCATAACGAGTCGGGCCCCAGACCTGTTTATGGGTTGGGCCCAAGACCTGTTTATGGGTTGGGCCCCAGACCTGTTTATGGGTTGCGCCCTCTTGAGGCGGCGGCCCGGCACGGAAAAAAAACCAAATTTATAAATGAACAAACGGAATACATTTCACACACGTCACATTTTCTTTTAATCAGCTTTCAATTAGTTTCGCATTTTTTTTTAAACACCCGTCCATCAACACCGGTTTGAAACGGCCCGGGTAATGTACATTATTTCTCATAGTCTCACAGTCACAGGGGGGTTATTCTTTACAACCGGTGGCTAGATGGGGCAGGGGGAGATCGTGAACTCAAGTGGCTTGACGCTGACGATAGGCTCGAACGGTTGTTGCCCCTGTACCAAGGGTCGATGGCGTCATGGCTATGGCGGATAGATACAAAGATGGTTACTTGAAAAAAAAAATCCCTCTAGTAGTTAGCAGTGCAGAATTACGTGGATACGTTGGTATTGGACTGGCTTAATGTGATCCACGTGGTTATCAATTTCATCTCTCTGTTGACGATTTGCTTTCACGAACTCTTTTTTTCTTTTTGCTTCCTTCTTTTTCGCTTCATGTGCATCAACAGCACACGCCCGCCCGCGTCCAGTTCACCAAAGAGATAAAAATACAACAACCACAACAACAACCACCACAAAGAAGTGTAGTTTGATTCCCAAAAAACTTGACCCAAGGTAATTCGATATAGCGTTTAAATGGACAAACCTGTCCCCTACTTTCAATAAAAGTTGTATTTTTTTTTATGGAAACGATCACAAAGTCGAAGATTGCACAGCTCCACATTGTGTGTGTGTGTCCCCCCCCCCCCAAAGCATATCTGTGAAGTCTCTGTGAGGATAACACGTTTATCTCTTAGATCCTATAAACCAGTGGTCCCCAAACCTTTTTTTTTCTTGCCAAGGATCGGTCAGCGTTTGATAATTTCACTGCGGCCTTAGGAATGTGGGGGGGGGGGGGGGGAGAGGGAGGGAGTAGGGGAGACGTTGATTATTTCACGTCCATGGCAAGTCGCACAATCACGATAGAAATACACCGCATTAAATAAAAAGGAAATAATTTAATGTTTCTTGGGCGGCCCAGTACCTTTCTATCCACGGACCGGTCCACGGCGCGCCCGGGGGATGGGGGACCAGTGCTATAAACCAATAGCGGGACGGTTTAGAAAGGGCCCTTATTTCATTCCACCTCCCCACCCCTCCAACCCATAGCGATAGTGCAATGGCCATGTAGGCACCACGGGAGACATGGCATGAAAAAAAAAATCCCTTGATCCTAACATCGGAAATACAGCCCGGGACCATTCGGTCGATAGTCTGAACGATTTACACCGGTCGACCATCCGCCCCTCTCCCTCCTTCCCTACCCATCAAGCATATCGAGCTATGCGAATCATGTCAATACTAATACACCACGAAATGGGATTTCCAGTAAGTGTGGGAGAGAGCACTGACACAGAATGTTGACGTTCGATCCAGACCACGCCTCCCACCCACCCCCACACACCTTCACTTTTTTTTTCTTCAAGATGTGACTAAGATAAAGAACATCTCGCCATCCTCAATCCCCCCCCCCCCAACGCCCATGTAATTTCCCTTTCGATACTGTGACAAGATGACACTTCATTATTTAAACAGGGATAATGACCCACACATTTCTACACCCCTCCTTCTCTCCCCCCCCCCCCACTGTTTGCTTCTAAATTTAGCTGCACACTGTACGTGTACCAGATATTGTAGCTGACGATCGATGGGGGGGGGGAGGGGAAAAAAAAAAAGAGAGAGAGAGAGAGAGAGAGAGAGAGAGAGATGTTACATTCGCTACATTTCATATCTGCACCATTGTCAACATGAGGCTACCTGGTTCGATCTCCGGTGAGAACCAATGGATATTTCAGGACACGGTTAAAGTCCTCGCTACATCTCCCGCGGTGCCTCCATGGTCATTGCACTATCGCAATGGCACCGTAAAACAAAAACACCATTAGCATCTAAGAGATGCAGTGACTTCACACACACACACTCACACCACTGTTAACATTGGTACGGTGTGACCGTTGGGTGACAATTGGGGTTTATAAAGTTGTATTAGGCTGCATATCTCGACATCTGCCATTGGTTTTAATTCACTGGTTGGAAACATGAAATGTCAAAGGCGAAAATATTCTTTTGGTGCTAGCGGTGCACATACTTCCGCTTTCATTATGGTTCCTATAAATAACTTCACACATTTCCCTATATCATTACATCAGTAAATATAAAGTTAACGTAAAAAAATATAAAAAAAATAATCCATAGGGTGAAAGGTATGTGAACAGGGGTAGACTTAAGAAAAATGTTGGGCCCTTTAGAAAAAGAGAGGTTATCAAAGGGTTAAAACATGTGGCTATGTTAGGGCCCCTTAATATTTGGGTACCCCAGGCGAGCGCCTGATACGCATATTCGAGATGTTTTGCTTAGAGACAGCCCTCGGTGAAAATCTGAGGGTAAATTGTCTCCCGCTCCGAAAAAAATAGCTCCACCGACCTTACCCTTTAGTCTTTACCGCATGCTATTCACATAAGACAATTCAATCCTGTAATGGAAGCCAAAAGACCACACGGTGTGTGCACCGGCCAACAAACCAATAGAAGATCCTATACAGAACCCCTTATTACAGGCGAGTCAGAGGCCGCGGGGCGACAGAGATCAAATATCACGACTTCCCAAGACTTGTCCAAGACTTGACCGAGGCGAGTATCAACACCAAACCCTGACGCTGCAACATGCGGAAAACCTACTTTCTAGGACAGCGATATTTTTAAGAGTCACCCAGGCCCTATTTTGTTAAAAAAAAAAAAAGGAACGTGGATCAGAGACCCAGTGTATTTTAAAAGAGTTCTAAAAAAAAAAATAGAAAACATGAAAAGCAAGGTTTGCGGACGTTTGGTCTGAGACAAGAAGAAACGAAACTATTCACAAGTGAATGTAAGGTATCACGATTAATTAGGAACGAGGATTTATTTCGGACTATATGCTGGAGCAGGTAGGGACCGTGAAATCAACTGACCTGGCACGTCGGCAGACGCGTGTTGGCAAGCAATGAAGTTTTTTTTTTAATGAACTGTAGATAAAGCATTGAGTCTCTACCGCACAGTAATTTCACCCCATACAGAGACAGATTCACAACGAGGATATAGTATGTATTAAATGTACAGTAACTGAAGCCCACAATTACACAATTTTACAGTAACTGAAGCCCACAATTACACAATTTTACAGTAACTGAAGCCCACAGTTACACAATTTTACAGTAACTGAAGCCCACAATTACACAATTTTACAGTAACTGAAGCCCACAATTACACAATTTTACAGTAACTGAAGCCCACAATTACACTATTTTACATTTAAGTGTATGCATTTTTTTTTGCACCCACACATTTAGACTTATGTTATTGTGTCCATAACTAAAACTAAACGCCTCACATTAAATATAAGTGTGTGTTCATTCACTTACGTAGATTTGACCTCCATTTTGTACGGGAAACAATAACACCGATCACGTGACCCGCCCTCTAATAGATGAAGATAAGACGTAACGAAAACAAAACGTATCGTTACTATCTGTCTGTTGATACTAATTTTAACAAAATGGTAGCTACTGTCGCCGACTATACTATAATATACGAGGTGGTTAGAGAGTTCGCGTACCATCAACTATAATGATAATACAAGGTGGTGGGGGGGGGGAGAGGCAATTATCACACCGTTTAAAAAAAAAGCTTAGACAGACATCCATCAAATCTCCAACAAAACAGAAATGACATCGATGAAAAACAAACAATAGTCGATTGCAGCGTCGTACAAAGTAGATACAAATTTAACTTTTAGCGAACAAGCAGTCCGATGTAACGGCCACTACACGCCGCAGGTTATGAACAAAGGAACCATGCCACTGCCTTAATAAGACGTTGAAAGTACATGTAATAGACATACTGTACATCGCAAGCAAAACAATCCCGCCTGCTGGTTCTATCCAATGGTAAATACAGATTACTGTCCACACCACGCAAAACACCACAGCAACTATACAACCTTTTCACCCCAGACTTATGATGTCTGTAGTTATCAGTGACTGGCGGCAGCCAATCTCGAGGGTCCCTGACAATGGCCACCTACCGGCTCCGCCCACCTACTGCTAAGTCATTTTACTGCAGACTATTATAGCCAACGGGGCACCTATGGGCAGATGACCCCTAACACAGAGGTTTTCAACCTGTGGTCCGCGGACCCCCGGGGGTCCGCGAGGAGCTTCAAAGGGGTCCGTGGGCAAGTCAATGAAATTAGCGATTTTCTGGTATAAAGTATTGCTTGGTTTGGTTGATTGGTTAGCTTTTAGGTAAACAAAGAAAATACAAGCTGACAATGTTTCAACTACAGACAACATTGTGCAGAAGTGAAAACTCCGCAAGTATTTGCTTATGCTACGTCTGAAATATGAACTAGAGTGCATACTACATGTACTTGTGTAGTGAGTTTTTGAGTCATGTCAACGTGGCAATACTTCTTACTTGCTGAGCTCTGGCGTCACTGTTAAAACATCCGCAAGTGCGACAGCGTGTGTATTGATGATAAATAGTCTGGTTGATCATGCTGTAATGGTTTTATAACATTCGTTGGAAGGGAGGAAATGTGCCATAGTTACTATGAGAGTACAATGTCGGTCATGTTTAGAGAGAGAGTTTGTATTTTTAGGTGACACATACCTGGGAAAAAGATGACCTGGTTAGGCTGGAATTAAAAGCAAGGCTTAGCTTTCCTTGTGTTTTCAAGAGGTAAATGCTGTGATAAGCTAATTATCTACTGTCTGGTATCGTATGTATGGCGCCGAACTTCCACATGGGCTTGATAATGTTACAAAGAATCATTTGACCACAATACATTCGAAATTTGCCAGTAAACCGAAGGAATACTTCGAGAGGCAGAAAGAGCTCTATTTGAAACAGAAAGGCAAACTGGTGGCCTTCACTACTGTGAACGAGGAAGCTCTTCGAGCGTCATATTTAGTAGCATTACGAATAGTGTGTTCCAAAAAACCTCACAGAATTGCAGAAGAGCTAATTCTACCGGCAGCAGTCGACATGTGCGAAGTCGTTCTAGGAAAGGAATAAAGACAAAAACTGAAAACCATTCCACTGTCGGATAACACAGTGAGCAGACGAATTGCCGACATGTCTGAAAATGTTCGCTGCCAACTGATTGCACGCCTTCAGCATGTCAAATTCGCAATTCAGCTTGACGAAAGTACAGACATTGCGAACGCAGCCCAATTGTTGGTTTACGTTCGATACTGCTAGGAAGGTAAAGTCATGGAAGACTTTTTGTTCTGCAAGTCACTGCCGGGGCGCACAACCAGTGAAGAACTTTTCCGTGTACTTGATGCATTTTTTAGAATTAAAACTGGCCTGGACACAATGTGTTGGCGTGTGCACGGACGGCACTGATGCGATGATTGGTCGTATGTCTGGTTTAGTCGCTCGAGTAAAACAAGCAGCGCCTCACATAGTATCAATCCACTGCGTGATTCACCGCGAGACCTTTGCGGCAAAGAACATGAATGAAGATCTTGCTGACACGTTTTCCACATGTATTAAAATTCTTAACTTCATCAAAGCCAGGCCACTCAATCAACGTTTGTTTGAAAACATGTTCTGCGAAATGGATGCGAACACAAGCATTTGTTGCTACGCACGAAGTCCGGCGGCTATCACGCGGTCGCGTTGTTCAGCGTGTTTATAAATTACAAGACGAGCTGCTCATTTTTCTAAACCAGCATAACGAATCGATGGCACACTTCTTTACAGATGAGACATGGGTTGCCAGACTAGCTTATCTTGCAGACATTTTAACATTTTAAATAGTTTAAACGTTCTGAAAATGCATGACAAAGTCGATGCCTTCCAGAAGAAAACTTCGCACATGGAGGGGAAGATGCGAAGAAGGCACATATGATATGTTTCCGTTGTTGGCTGACTTTTTTTTACTGTGAACAATATTTTGACAGGCGTCATTGCAGGCACCGTTTTGAACCACCTACAGCAGATGTCGTATTACTTTCAACAGTATGTAGGTGACGACGATGTCATCGCATTTGATTGTATTCGACATCCCTTTGAATGCGGGCTAACCGATTTAACTGGTCTTGAACAAGAACAATTGATCGAAATGTCGTCCAACAGGACACTGTGCTTGCAGTTCAGCAGACTGCCACTGTTGTCGTTCTGGCTACCATGTTTCCAGGAGTACTCGCTGCTGTAAGACAAAGCCATCAATGTCCTGCTACCATTTTCTACGACGTACTTGTGCGAAACTGCATTCTCTGCTGTTTCTGCGATGAAGACCACGTACAGGTCCAGACTTGACATTGAACGTGAAATACGCATGCGGCATATGCTTATCACGCATGCCACCATGTTTGGACAAACTCAATAGTGCAAAACAGGCACAGCCTTCCCACTGAACAGAAAACTGTGTAATAAATACTCGGTGAGTGTTTCATTATTTGGATATATAGCTATTCCCGTATGTGAGATGACTTTTACATGATGTGCGCGTAACTCAGGCTAGGCCTAGCGTTTATCAGAATTTAATTAGATTGCATCCGTAAACTTAATAAAACATATTAGGGCCCAACCTGAGGTACGAAAAGTTAAGGCCAGGACGCCTTGGGCTCTGGGGGGTCCGCCACCCGAGCTTGGTATGTCTGTGGGGTCCGCAGGGTAAAAAAGGTTGAAAACCTCTGCCCTAACATGTACTCGGGTCGCAGACCACAGCTGATGCCCTTGGTTTACTAAAAAGCTTAATCAGTTTGTAATATTCCTCAAGCTCGTTATGAAAGGTTCTCAAAACTGATTCGCGACCCACCAAGGTACCTGCTTTGGTTTTTTTGCGGCCCAACCGAGAATAGAGAAAAAAGGATTCAAGAAAGAAAAGCTTTCAAATTTACTTTTATACATTCTTGATTAAGCGATTATTTAAAGAATGTTGGCTACCCCACGTCCAATCAGCTCTCGATCCATTCTTTGAGATCCACTGGGATATTTAATACATACTTCTGGTGCTTGAGATGGAATGAAATGTTCATTTAAATTTAAAAAAAAACATGACTGCCAAAAACGTTCGTCACTGTGTGTGTGTGTTGACCCACGTCGCGGCTGGCATACTTCAGCAAGTGACATTCATCATGGTCAGGCGGGGGGCCCAGGCGGCAGTGACAGATGACCTGGGCGATGATCGGAGGGTGTAATTAAATGGACCAGCGATGTGAACTCAAGTAACCCGTCCCATCTCCCACCCCAGCAACGCGCCCGAGAATGTGTCTCAGCCTGAGTGATGCACGTCGTCCGACAGTTTAGCAGTAAACCAACCTGTCCACACCCCCATTCAACAAGACTGTATTAGGTGAAACATATATTTTTT
The DNA here is from genome assembly GCA_021962125.1 of Bulinus truncatus. Lineage (NCBI taxonomy): Eukaryota > Metazoa > Mollusca > Gastropoda > Planorbidae > Bulinus > Bulinus truncatus. Next base: position 9,265,990 of record JAGDYQ010000010.1, on the reverse strand, counting down.
TAAATGTGTCTCATTCGAAGATGGGATTGTTATGGATTTCAATTGACATATTTACCTTTTTGTTTTGTTTTAGCCTCAATTTCGTTGCAAGTCGTTTGTTTAGTTAATAATAATAATAATAACAACAATGAACACCCCCCTTCCCATGACCTTTTAACATACAATGTTCAAAAATATCACAGAATAAGGAACAACGCAACAGTAGTTGATAATTAAAAAAAACAAGATAGACTAAGAAACATGTAAGAGAAAGGATAAAAACGAAGATTATCCAAAAGAAAATACTATGAAAAACAAACAAACAGACAAACAAACCAAATCGGCAGCCGCAACTACACATCTAATTATTACACACATGCTGGCTACACATGTTTAAAAAAACACCAGCTGTGCAGCTTATGCATTGTCCACTCCCTCCTCCTCCTCCCTCCCCCGAACAAACCAATCCTTGTACGTCTATCTAGGTCATCACAGGACATACTGTCTGACACTACACCGTGTGATAGTTTGTAGTGTCCTTCCTACGTCTAGGTCAGTGGTCGGCAAAGTGCGGCTCCGGAGCCGCATGTGGCTTTTTGGCTCCTTAAGTGCGGCTCTGGCATTTAGTTTTATTAAGTATACACCTTATTTAGTGTACTACTTATTTAGTGTAATAAAAGCAGATTTGGCTCCCAATTTTTTTTTTAATTGTTTTTCATATTTGGCTCTTTGGCTGATAAGTTTGCCGACCACTGGTCTAGGTCATCACAGGACATACTGTCCGACACTACACTGTGTGATAGTTTGTAGTGTCCTTCCTACATCTAGGTCATCACAGGCAGGGGCGCAACCAGTATGTTGACGTTGGTAGGGTCCAAAATATTAGGTAAGATGAAAATTGGTATGTCTGCCCCCAAACTTTGGTAGGGTCGAAAACCAGTGGCTTGATATTTGGTAGGGTCCGGACCGGTTGAGCCCATGATCACAGGACACACTGTCCGACACTACACTGTGTGATAGTTTGCAGTGTCCTTCATTTGTTTCCCGTCGTCGCAGCAACTATCATGCAAAAAAAAAAATCCCTGGGGTGGACGAATCATCACTCGTCGTCCCCGGGGCCATGCAGAAACCAGGGGGGGGGGGGACATTTCATCAAAGTTTATAAAAACTTAGAATAAAGAAGAATAAGACTCGAACTCGTGGCGTGCGTTGTACCACCAGCCAGGCTTACATCCCCAAAATAAAAACGCCACCGACTTTCAAAAGAAAGTTCAACTTTTTTTTTTGTATACATCAGGCTCAGAGCTACCCCCCCCCCTCCCCGGGCGGTCCCTTTCACAAATAAAGTCCGATGGTTTGGTTATCATGGAAACTCGTCCAAATGCCGGAAGTGATGATGACTAGTGAGAGTGACGCAACAAGTTCAAAGGGCGGTTGAATGACGTGACGACACACGCTGTGTCAGACAAGGGGTTCTCAAAGTGTGTGCCGCGAGCTGGTTTAAAAAAAAAAAAGGGGGGGGGGGGAGGTGGCCACACAATTTGATAATTTCTAAATGGCGAATATATGACGTAGCCAAGATTTAGCTTTTCTTACATTTATCCTTTTTTATTTTTCTTTATAGTTCGGTCCCAAAAAAAAAAGTCTCTAAGTGGGTCGCAAATCGTAAAAGTTTGAGAGCCACTGTTTTAGTCTGTGTGTGTGTGTGTGCATGGGCGTATTCATGGGGGGGGGGGGCAAAAATGTCATATAAGAGTGGGGCATTTGCTCCCCCCCTCCCCTTACATTTAAAAAAAATGTCATAAAGTTGTTATTTCCCCCCCCCCCTGGAAAAATTCCTAGCGACACCCGTGTGCGTGTGTGTGTGTGTGCGCGTGCGTGCGTGCGTGTGTGTGTGTGTGTACACCGTACACCAATTGCAGAACGTCTGGTGTGTCTTGTCGTCTGCTTATAACTCATAGTTTGAAATAAAAAAAAACAATGCCGTTTTTAAAAAAAAAAAAACAAAAGCAGTAGAGATCTTAGCGTACCAACAAAGATGAGGTACTGTTTAATCATGGCATTTTAAAAAGGTAATCCATTCGATTTAAAAAAAAATAAAATCCACACATTAATTAATAATTCTTGACGGGATTAAGAAAAAAAAAAGGTAAGATGACTGAATTCTCTAAAACAAGACACGGAAAGTTTGTTAATAAACAATGTCCGCGTACAATGTAAACAAACCATCTTGACTCCCCCTGTACACGGCACTCGACTGTGTCCCCCCCCCCCACATCAAAACAAAACAAACACGCGATCCGAGCTAAGCGATAACGTTAGAAAGCTGCGACACAACAAAATCACACAGACACACTTGTGACGCAAACAGCACATCTTTCATGACTCCCCCCCCCACCCCAAAATGACAGTGCACGTACCTTCATCTGGGAACAACAAACTGATCCTCATTTTCATTGTTAATATACTGCCTCATTCCAGTTAGAATCCAAAAAAAAAAAACAGAAGAGCGACACAAACGCCAACATGACATTCGGCGTTTTAATGACATAGTGACATATCCGTAATGGTGTCACTAGGTCACACGACACACTTGCACGGATTGAAACTCGACAACACAAAAACAGACGAGGGGGGAAAAAAAGCAAATCCCTTCTCTCTACGAGGTAAGTTATTAACTGGCCAAAACTCGGTCATTTAAACAAGTGAACAGGTTGTTAGTGGTCCTCCCCTCACCCACCCACCCTTCTCGATATCGCGACGTAACGCCCCCTCCCCCAACTTTTGTCCATGGCTGCCAACACTCTCCTGAAAAATTATCCAGAAAATATAAACAAACTATCTAGAATCAGGCGTGGGCAAACTTTTTGAGTCCGTGGTGGGCCACACATTGGGTTCGTAAATATGAAGAGCAGGTGGATGAAGTGTTGACATGAACTAATAGACGGTAAATGTCATGACATGAACTAACAGATGATAAATGTAAATGTCATGACATGAACTAATAGATGATAAATGTCACGACATGTGTAATAATTATATTTGGCCTAGAAATTTAGTTAGCGTAATTGACTGGCCACTTTGAGGAAGTTGGATTTGTGGGCAGACGATAATAATACAGACGACTTGAGACTTAAGGGACGACGACATATTTTATAGGGGAAGGACGTAATTCATCTCACATCATTTTATTGTGTATGTATTTCTTATTCAACAATATATATATATATATATATATATATATATATATATATATATATATATATATATATATAAACGTCTAGTAAAACAAAATTTCATTTTTTATCTAAGTGATCAAGATCCAATACATACAATGTCTGTATCATGAGGTTAAAAAAAATATTCTAGATCTGAGTATAAATCATCCACGTTGGCAGCCCTGCTTCTGTCCTTCAAACCTGGTACACCGCCTCTTTTTTTTTTTCCCTTGTTTAAAAAAAAAAAAACATTGCGTATCCGCGAAGTAACAGCAGACGGCAGAGAGAGGATACTGCACGAGAGACATCATAGGGGAGGGGGGGGGCGACGGACTAACAGAGTGCAAGGGAAGCTGTTGCCCCTTGATACAAGGAAGTGAAGCGATTCATGAAGGACACATTGGTGTGTGTGTGGAGGAGGGGGGATACCCCCTTGTTTCTCAGGTTGGTTCAAAAGATCGATGCTATTTATAGAACTGCTACGAAATGCAAGAAGAGAAATAGCACAGCAGAAAAGGGTATGCACCTAGTGTGGCAATGTGTTGATAGTTGCACCCCCTCCCCCCCCCCGGGGCTTAAAATCAACAACCCTAACCCTTTAAAACAAAAAAAATATGCCTATAAGTAAAACAACAAAACGTAATTATGACTTTATACCACATATTATGTGATTAGTACAGTGGTATACAGCAGTGGTCTTCCCCCCCCCCCTCCTCCTCAGGCCGCGGATCGGTACCAGTTTGCGCGATTCCGTTCTTTTTTTTTAAGGGTGGCCTCTCTCAGTGGCGGCACCCTGTGTGCATATGAAAAATAAAAAAAAAAAAAACATCTACGCATCTGGATGGACAACCACGCTTGTATTTTTTAGTGATGATAATTTATATAAATACCTGCATGACGTAAAAACTTCTGGCTTTCACTTTTTTAGTGCATTTTAATAAAATATATTTTAACAAAAGATGACTTTAACAAAAGCTGACTTTAACACAAAAAAAAGCTCTAAGTAAAAGAAGCTTTTATTAAAATATCTTTTATTAAAGTTTTAAATTATTTTTTTTTGTTTGTAAATATATAAACTTATGTAAGCTGATTCATGGGGCCAGTATCGCTTCTAAGGAAGCTTTATCAAATCAGCTGAAAAGAAATGTAGTGGCTGGAATCGGTGACCTCGTATCGAGGATGTATGATTACTGAAAGTGGCCAACATCGAATGTTTAAATAAGAAATCAGAAACAAGATTATCATGGCCGCCGAGAGAAATTCTGGGCCACAGAAGTCTTGATCTCATGTGCCTCCCCCCCCCCCCCCAAAAAAAAATTCTCCACACAGAAATGTCGTGTCAGTGTTTATGTTTAGTTATTGTGCATTTCTTACGATGATCGATTACTTTACGTTGTTGGGCTACAATTAGATACTTAAAGAGTTGCAGAAGGGCTTGTGAATTAAATAGTCGATTACATGCACATATTTGAGATTGAAAAACAGAATGTTCAGTTTGAAGATATACTTACTAAGCTTCGTGCCTTACCCCCCCCCCCAACCCCCGCTGCACACCTGCCCTCTTCTCAGGCATGATCAGACAAAAAGTTGCAAGTACCGGAAGAACAATAGTGTTGCGTATGTCAATGTTACCAAACCTAAGGTTTCAAGTATCGGAAGAAACAATAGTGTTGCAGATGTCAATGTTACCAAATCTAAAGCGGCAAGTGTCGGAAGAGCAATAGTGTTGCAGATGTCAATGTTACCAAACCTAAAGTTACAAGTATCGGAAGAGCAATAGTGTTGCAGTTGTCAATGTTACCAAACCTAAAGCTGCAAATATCGGAAGAGCAATAGTGTTGCAGATGTCAATGTTACCAAACCTAAAGTTGCAAGTATCGGAAGAGCAATAGTGTTGCAGAATGTCAATGTTACCAAACCTAAAGCTGCAAGTATCGGAAGGGCAATAGTGTTGCAGAATGTCAATGTTACCAAACCTAAAGCGGCAAGTATCGGAAGAGCAATAGTGTTGCAGATGTCAATGTTACCAAACCTAAAGTTGCAAGTATCGAGGTCGTTGGTATAAATATAATGATTAAGATCATTAGCGCAGAGGTTGACAAATAATAAAAAGATGATGTTTTTTTTATTTTAAATTCAAGCACTGTTGCATGCTGTACTAAAACAGCGGTTCTCAGCTTTTTTTTTTGTCGCGACTGTACTCGCGCATGTCCGCGGGTATCACACGGGTATTCCTCAAACTCAAGTTCGCGAATGCACTTTTTTTTTCATAACGGAATGTGCTGACCTTCTAATGTGATACTTGGGTCACGTGGTTTGATGACGTGTCACGCAGCACACTGGCCACCTTCATTCATCAAACTCTTGGTTATTTTAAACAAAAAAAATTACATGTCGCCGCATACAATTTCCCGTACCCCTTTGGGGTGCGCGTACCACCGGCTAAGAACCGCGGTACTAGAAGAAGGTAGGGAGGACTTTCAGTACTGCGTGCTTATGTTTGTGAAACGGTAACCAGACGCCCCGTCATACAAGACATTTCATCATTGCAACATTTCATCATTATAGAAATTCATCATTTATAGGATAGGGGGTTAGGGTTACGGAAATACTATAATGATGAATTGCTATACTGTTCAAATGTGCAATGATGAATTGCTATAATGATGAAATGTTGCAATGATGAAATGTCTCGTATGATGAGATGTCAGGGAACCTTGTAAAACTGCTGCTAACTGCCACATGATTTTGAAAGTAAATATTGACTAGTGATGTTCATTTCATTTTCACTGTGTGTGTGTGTGTGTATATGTCTTGCGTGAAAAGTCAGAGAAAAAAATTTGTGGTTTGTGACCCCGGGCGGGGAGGGATGGGGGGGGGGCGTGCAAAGCTGATCAAGGGGAAAAATAATAAGGTGGGGGGGAGATTGACATTGTCCAGATGGCAAATGAAGTTGATGGTCCAGATCACGGGGATTGGGGGGGGGGGCAGAATAAACGTCACGAGATGGGGGAACAAACTCCGACAGGCCGGATTGATGAGGGAGGGGGGGGGGGAGAGGTGGCTTGTTAAATCTTCTCCAATGCCCAGTCGCCCCGCTAGAGGTCACAGACGAAAGAGTGACGCAGGGGTGAGGAAGGCGGCGTTGTAGTGGGGGGGGGTGTCGCTCACAGACAAACAAATAAATAAATGGAGAGAGAGAGAGATGGACTGAAGATGATACAGATGCGGAAGTTTGTGTGAGCGGGGGAGGGGGGGAGGGAGATCAAAGAACCGATAAAAAAAAAATAAGTCACCCTGTGCCAACTTAACTGATCGAGGGAGTGTGTTGTCTGACCGGGGGGGGGGGGGAGGAGGTCAAAGGTCAATGTGGTCAGATAGTTTTTTTTTTCGGACATTCGTCAACATTTAATGTCACATAAAGTATCAGCCTTCAGGTTAAGTGTTTACCCCCCCCCCCCCGAAAAAAACCCCAACAATAACACAAAAAATATGTTTCTTAATTTCTTACAAGAACATAACACTGCGCCCCACCCCCCGTCCCCACCCCCTTCCCAATAGTCCAGTTCAATGTCCGTGACCGAGGTCGGAGGCATATGTTGATAACGATTGTGCGACTTTGCAGAACAGCAGACGATAAGTCAATTGGTACAGCTTGTGCGCATGTGCCATTATTTGTTATTGTTTCTCTGTAGTGTAACTTTAACACACACACACACACACACACAAATAAACAAAGTACAGACGCAGTGCCATCAAGCTAGTAAGTAACTACTACTAGTTCGATGTACATTATACAACTCAGATAATAGATTTCTTTATGGCGTCCGTCACTACAGGACGGATGGTCGTGTTGTAAAGCGCTAGACTATCGACCTGGAGGCCACTGGTTCGATCTTCGGTAAGGACCAATGGATATTTCGTGGTTACCTCCAGGGCCATGGCACTATCGGCTATGGGGTGGGGGGCACTGCAAAAAACCGTCCCAGTGGTGGTTTATAGGAATAGGATCGAAGAAACTTCACACACAAACACACTACAGTCGCCAAATCACTTGTAATACAGCAGCTTCTCATTATAGATGATGTTAGTGTTCAGTCTGTATATATATATATATATATATATATATATATATATATATATATATATATCATTTGGCTCTGTGCAGTTGTCCAAATAAAAGCAACCCACGTTGAAAGATTCGGTCATTCAGGAACTCTTTGATTGAATGTGGGTTACAGCACCACTCACAGGCAGCCCGTCAACTCACAGTTGGCATCGATAGCAGTAGCTCCATTCCAGCCCAAGATATTCACTTTTTTTTAAAGTGAATGTGTTATTTTGCTTGAAATGTGTATTCATTTATCATACAATAACACGTTTTTTTTTTTAAAGAGATCCGTTAGCAGAGATGTTCCAAGTACTGACCATGCGAGTAAAAGTACCCCATCTCTTTCAATTTCTAATCCAAAAACAAAATGGAAACGCTGGACAAGATATCCTTTGATGTCACATCGAGACGAATACACCGCTACGTTTGTGTCGCTTCTGCAATGGTCAGAGGAGACACGTGACGGTCATTGCCAGTCAGACTAACGACTTCATTGCCAGGTACCACCACCACATCATAATCTTTCTTTTTGTTGTGAGGGAAAAGGGTGCCCCCACCAGTCCAGAATGCTATATTTTGTTTTGTGAATGTGTGTATGTGTGTGTGTACAAAGTGGCAACTCTAACTAAGGTCAGGTGCCAGCGAGTTAATAAATCTGTAAACCACAAAAAAGCGAAGCGGGGCGTTTGGGGTGGGGGGGGGGGGAGGGACCGAAAAAAAATGCACTAAGTGGCCTCTACTCAAGCCAGACAACAATGTCAGCTGATAACAGGGGGTTACTGGAAGGTCACAGAAGATATGACGGAAGTAAAGGTTGGACAAGGGACAACTAACGTACAAATTGGGATGAAAATGACTCACCACCCTACTTGAATTATAAGACACGATGAAAGCTAAAGTTCATTAATTATCATTTGGCTATCCCCAGCTCGCGATTATCCGGCCATGGTGCCACGCGTTTACTTTTTTTTTTTAAAAAAACATCATTAATAGTTTGTAATACAATGAGCACTTTAGCAATAACAAAGAGTGTTCTCATTAGTATCGGAGGGTTAGGGAAACAATTATATAGAGTGCCCCAGCCTTCATTGCATCCGGCATTATCTCTCTCACTACATTAGGCCGGATGGTATGTACTCTGAGCCGTTCATATGGACAGGCAAACTAGGCGATTTCCTAGTGAGGAGGGGGGGGGGTCCACTTGCGGAAATGTAATTGTTAGCCACAAGGAAGGGCAATCCAATCATTCATCAGGGGCTTGGAGTTTAAAAGATTGCAGGATTTAAAGGGCCACACTTTCATAGATGTTCAGGGCCCATTATTTGCAAGAGGCGTTTTTTATGTAGGGCCCCCAAATGTATCTCTGCCTAGAACCTCCAAAAATGTAAAAAAAAAAAAATTATATCTCAGTATAAATGTATATGTTTAAATAAGACAGGGAGGTGGTCTGTTATATGACATTGAAGGCAGAAGTTGGAGCAGGGCTGCCATGAATCACCCAATGAATTTCATAACACAGAAATCAATATTTATGCTGTTGAGATGGGGAAATATTTTGGGCAAATCAATTAGGACAAAAAATATATTAAGGAGTATCTGCTAAATATTTCTAAGAGTAGTAAGAGCTAACTTTTATTGAACCCTATTGTGTGCTATCAAGACTTAGACCAGACTAATTTCTATGCAAAAAGACTCATCATGTTTAGATTTTGGGCACTACAATAAAGATAAACAGACTGTAATTGTAATTCAAGTTATATTGCTGCATTAGTTTTAACCATATAAAAACAAGCAATTAAGCCTGTTCCATTCTGGACACAGGACGTGTTAGCGCATTTTCAGTACGTCTGTTATCTTTCAGTAAATATTTGTAAATTTTGGAAATGTTTATAAATTCAATTGTGTAATGCATATATCTGAAAAAGGACAAGTAAGTCATGTTGCATAACTGTTACAAAAAAAATGATTACGCCCCTTTGATTAGCTTTTATTATTTATATTTAAAATATAAGCAAAACGGTACATAACAATCTCTTATATTTTGGTCCTGAGAGGTCAAATCGCGAAATGGACTTTTGATATACACTTGGCAGGCCAAGACCTACACAATGATATGTACATCATGGGTCTAGGACTTATGGTTGCTGAGATATAGGGCGGTCCATTATTAATATAGCTTATATAGTAAAAAAAACAGCACTTTATAAGGCCACTTTTTACGGCCCTGAGAGGTCAAATCGCGAAATGGAAAAAAAGCCATTTCTTGGTAGGCCAAGACCTACAAAATGATATATACATCATGGGTCTAGGACTTATAGTTGCTGAGATATAGCGTTCCTTTTTAATATAGCTTATATAGTAAAAAACGGTACTAAGGCCCCTTTTACGGCCCTGAGAGGTCAGATCGCGAAATGGAAAAAAGCTATTTCTTGGCAGGCCAAGACCTACAAAATGATATATACATCATGGGTCTAGGACTTATGGTTATTGAGATCTAGGGTGATGACAGACAGACAGTTATAAGGCCCCTTTTACGGCCCTGAGAGGTCAGATCGCGAAATGGAAAAAAAAGTCATTTCTTGGTAGGCCAAGACCTACAAAATGATATATACATCATGGGTCTAGGACTTATAGTTGCTGAGATATAGCGTTCCTTTATTAATATAGCTTATATAGTAAAAAACGGTACTAAGGCCCCTTTTACGGCCCTGAGAGGTCAGATCGCGAAATGGAAAAAAGCTATTTCTTGGCAGGCCAAGACCTACAAAATGATATATACATCATGGGTCTAGGACTTATGGTTATTGAGATCTAGGGTGATGACAGACAGACAGTTATAAGGCCCCTTTTACGGCCCTGAGAGGTCAGATCGCGAAATGGAAAAAAAAGTCATTTCTTGGTAGGCCAAGACCTACAAAATGATATATACATCATGGGTCTAGGACTTATAGTTGCTGAGATATAGCGTTCCTTTATTAATATAGCTTATATAGTAAAAAACGGTACTAAGGCCCCTTTTACGGCCCTGAGAGGTCAGATCGCGAAATGGAAAAAAGCTATTTCTTGGCAGGCCAAGACCTACAAAATGATATATACATCATGGGCCTAGGACTTATGGTTATTGAGATCTAGGGTGATGACAGACAGACAGACAAAACGGGGACAATAGAGCATTTTTTTTTCGAAAATGCTCTAAAAAAGTAAAGTTCCCTTAGCCCTAAAGGGCCATCGGGGCAGATGAAGTGTAGAATTCATCTGTTTCTATTACCTTGGTATATGAAGGGATTGTGTGGTTAGCACAACGCCCAGCCACCTTTATCTCCCCAACTTAAAGTCAGGTACCCATTTATAGCTAGGTGAACTCGTGGGACGACTTTGAAACACATTTCACCTGGAAAAATTCCCATGGTTCTCACTGAGGATCGAACCCAGCACTCTCAGGCTGACAGTCAAGTATCTACACCACTCGGCCATCCATCCCACTTTTAACCATATACATTTAAATATTTCGTTGCCTACATTGTATACTTGCAATGCAGATAGTTTTATATTATTTTCAAAATCTGCATTGAATTTGAAGTCAGAGCTATCCAGATCCTTTAACTTAAACACATAAAATTTTATAGAGAGTTTAATCTCATGAAACAAGTGTAAAGAAACAAATTACAATGACTTATATAAAAAAAAGAATTGATTGAAAAAAAACAAACACCTTTCTTGATATAAATATATGTATTTATTTATACATAAATTGTGAAACTGTCTTATTTCTTGATTAGAAAATTGAGGCAGGGATACTACAGTCACAGTTGAGAGAAGTGAAAAGAAAAAAACAAAAACACTGAGCATGATTTGGACTTGGACCAGATAAAACTGAAGGTACTTCAGTACTATATGCAAGTAGATATATGTATATATATGTGCAGACATATGTCATTGTGAAATACTCAATGCATGGGATTTAGTCTGTGTCTCAGTGATTAAGTTAACAATTAAAGTCTTAAATTTATCTAGGAATGTCATGAAGTTATCTTTCTAAGTAAAAACATAAGGAAAGAAAATAAGAAAGTTAATAATCACCAAAATTTATTTTCTTTTTCTAAATTCCGAATACGATTGAAGTTTTTGATTTGCAATAACATTTACTATTTAGTCTTTTTAACACCTCTTTGTAGAAATTTATGAACAAGTTCCTGCTATCTTTAAAAATAAATTTTAACTTATACATTTTCCTTCATTTACCTCTAAATTAAAAATTTTCCTTATGCTAATATCTTTTTATTGTACTGTAGCTGTAGTCTACTGTTTGTTATAAAAAATGTTAATTGGCTATGTCACATAGTAGATATATATGTGCTGTAAGTCTGTATGTATCTTTGTCCTGTTTGTGAATGGTAAGGCAAATAAATGATGATTGTAGACAGTGAGTATGTGTAACTGGTCAAGGAATGATTTGTGTGCTCATTCAAGTAGGGATTTGTTAAAGCATTTAGATTAAAATGTTAAGGAAGCTCAAAATTTTATTGAAGTGGTGTATCTTAAAGCGGTAGGCAAACAATGGTCCCTGGACCATTAGTGGTCACTATGAAAAAAATTGCCCGGTCCGTAGGAGATTTATTTTATGTCCTATGTTAATTATATTTATTATTTGGTATAAATAAAAACTATTATTTTATAAATTCTTGAATGTATGATTGAATACATACAAAAAGCATTCTCATGCTTAAACAAAAATATTCATTGAATTTTAATCAAAGGGGTAATTTTTTTTATAGACTCATAATCAAACAAACATTAAAGAAATACACTGAAATAAAATAATAAATTTAAGGGGTATGGGGATTTAACTCATGAATTTAGTTTTCTGCAGGAATCAAATTTATAAATTGAGTTGTCTATGAAGTCCAAAATGACTAGTTATTAGCCTTTTTAAAGGGTGGAGTGTATAGCGGCTTCTTCCCTGAAGTGTTGTTTACTTTCTAAAGTGGTGTTTACCGTCAGATAAGTGTGAAAATATAGGCTATCTATATATGACATTTTATTGATATATAAAAGCACTTGTGAAAGGTAGCATCTTTATATTATTTTCTGTTCAAAGAAAACCCCAGCAAGTAACCAGCCTGCCCAAGATGTTGAGCCTGTAATGGAGCAGCAGAGAGGCAGAAACAAGCAGGTTAGTGTTGTAAAAGAATTAAGTCCACAAAAATGTGGTAGACACAGTTTGTATTAAGGTCATGTCTATGAAAAGAAACAACCCAGATGGGACAGTATGTTTCAGTCATCATCATAGTTCATTTGTTTACTTTGAGCAGACAAGTAAACATGCATCCATCAGAATGTGTTTAAAGTTGCTGTAAACTAATGCAAATGTCATGGTTCATTTGTTGTTTTCTTCATTTTAATATATTTAAATGTAAAAAGAAATTTAATTTTTTTAATTCAATTTTTTCAACATTATTTATAAGGCAATTTAATCATAATTATCAGAGCTATTCAACAACTAATACTTCGTTTTAAAAACCACTTAGGGAATAATAACATCGATCAATAAGCTAAAAATAATTAGAATAAATGGCACCCATGGAATAAACTAAATAGGTCAATTATAAGACTTAGAAAGCTACAGTACTTTTGTTTTCATTTGTATTTATTAAACATGCATTAGTAAAAAGAAATCTTGTCTTCGTTTTGTTGTTTGGTACAAGGCCAAGCCACAGAATATTTATTATACAGAATACACATCCCATTTGATCACTATTTCCAACGCTGCCGCCATATTTATTATTTTGCTTCCCTAAATGTTTAGGTCTCAAGAAAAATTTATGTAGAACCAAGTTGCATGTAAAGAGCATTTGTGAATCTTGTACATGTACATATTTTGTGTACTAAATATTTTCATTAATTACATCCTGAAATTGTTTGCGGACATAGCGTTTTCCCAAATGTGATAGAATTTTACAGACATGGCATCTGTCCTGTTTGTACGTTTTTGAGGAATGGGGGAGGGAATAGACAATTGTACTATGTAATATGTTCATTATTATGAAAAATATTTACAGTTTGTGTACAATAAATAATGCACTTAAGAGGCAATGAAGTCTAGCATTAAGAGTAAAAAAAAATGTTCTAATTTGTGAAACCATATTTCATGTAAAGTTTTAACTTAAATTTCCAGATAACTCAAAATCAGTCGGGCACCCCAGTTAAAGCAAGTTATCAGAATGTCAATCAAACCGGTGTTATAGCAAATTAGAACATTTTTACTCTTAATGCTTAGACTTCATTGCCTCTTAAGTGCATTGTTTATTGGCACAAATATAAAATCTTTTTCTTAATAATGAACATATTACATAGTACAATTATTCCTCAAAAAACGGTACAAACAGGACAGGTGCCATGTATCTCTTAGAAATCGCCACATTTGAAAAACTATATGTCCTGGAAACGGGATGTAATTAATGAAAATATTTAATTTATATTGCATGTACAAGATTCACAAACTAACATGCAACTGGTTCTACACATAAATTTTCTTGAGACTAAACATTTGGAAGCTAAAAATAATAGAAAAGCGTTGGAAATAGTGATCAAATGTGGATATTGCATTCTGTATAATAAATATTCTGTGGCTGGCCTTATTAAACAACAAAAGCGAACAGATTCTTTTTTACTAATGCATGTTTAATAAATACAAATGAAAACAAAAGTACAATAACTTCTAAATCTTATAATTGACCTATTTAGTTTATAGGTGCCATTTATTCTGTCGATATTATTCCTAAGTGGTTTTTAAAGCGAGTATGTTGCCTTATAAATAATGTTGAAAAAATCGAGATTAAAAAAAAAATTAAATTTCTTTTTACATTTAAATATATTAAAATGAAAGAAAACAACAAATGAACCATGACATTGCGTTGGTTTACAGCAAACTTTAAACATTCTGATGGATGCATGTTTTTGTCTTATATCAATGAACTATGATAGTGACAGTACTGTCCCATCTGGGTCCCCCCCCCTTTTCGTGGGTATAATTAGGCGTCTACCACATTTTTGGGAGGGGTGTAACATAAATTTCCTTCCCTTTTTACTTTCCGTCCGGGGTCAGCGTCCCGGGGGGCGAACGGTACACTACGGGGTCCCGCGGTAGAAATAATATAAGATGCTACCCAATACAAAATAAACAAATAAGGTTAATATATTTCACGCTTATCCCGGCGCGAAACACCTTTAGAAAGTAAACAACACTTCGGGGAGGGCCGCCCCCCGGACCCTTTAAAGGTAATAATAGTCATTTTGGACTTCATAGTTAACTCCGGTACAATTGGTGCCCGAGAAATAATTATGATTAATCCCACACTTTAAATTTATTATTTTATTTCGGTGTATTTCTTTAATGTTTGTTTGATTATGGTCCCATAGGGGTTACCCCCGGATTAGGGGAATTCAATGAACGTTTTTGTTTAATATTACATAATTAATGCTTTTTGTATGTATTTAATCATACATTCAAGAATTTATAAAATAATAGTTTTATTTATATAAATAAATAAATATAATTAACATAGGACATAAATAAATCTTCACCGAACCGGTAATTTTTCTCAGTGACCATAATGGTCCGGGACCGTGACCCCGCACCACTTCAATAAAATTTTGAGCTTCTAACATTTTAATCTAAATCTTTAATAAAATATATAAATATTTTTATTAAATATTTTGAAATTTTTTTATCTTTATATAATTATTAATTATTTTTTTATACATTATAAACAGGCAAAGATATACTTACAGCACATATATATCTACTATGTGACATAATATTTTTATAACAAATAGTAGACTACAGCTACAGTACAATAAAAAAGATATTAGCATAAGGAAAAATTTTAATTTAGAAGATCAGAAATGAGGAAAATGTATAGTTAAAATTTATTTTTCAAAATTCAAAAGAACATTTTAAATTTTCTACAAAAAATTGTGTTAAAAGACTAAATGGTAAATGTTATTGCAAATTTAAAACTTCAATAAATATTTTTCGGAATTTAGAAAAAGAAAATAAATTTTGGTGATCTTATTCTCTTTCATATGTTTTTTTACTTAGAAAGATATTTAACTCATGACATTCTAGATAAATTTAAGACTTTATTGTTGGCTTAATCATTAAAGGGTTTACAGACAAACTCTCCATACATATTATTTCACAATGACATATGTGTCTGCTTTTATTATGCATATATGCATATATTTTTTATATATATAATTTTATAGATTTTATCTCAAGTCCAAGTCCAAATCATGCTCAGTGTTTTTGTTTTTTTTTCTTTCGCTCGCGGCTTTGTGACAGCAGTGTGCATAATTTTTTCTAATCAAGAAATAAGACAGTTGTACAATTTGTATAAATAAATACGTATATTAAGAAAATTTGTTTTTTTTCAATCAGTCTTTTTTATATAAGTCATTGTATTTGTTTCTTTACTGTTTCATGAATTAAACTCTCTATAAAATTTTATGTGTTTAAGTTAAGGATGCGGATAATTCACGGTCAATGCAGATTTTGAAAATATACTAAAACATTTAATTAATTTGTAATGTAGGCAGCGAAATATTTAAATTAAACTTATTAAGTAGAATACACTTTAGAATTCATGATTTTATCTTTAGAAGAAATTGATCTCTTTTCTTCTCAATGTGTAGTTGCTTATTTGAAAAATAAGATTTAGTAATATAATGTACAATGTCCAGTTTTTAAGTTACAATTATATTGAAATTATCCTGTAGGTTGAGATGAAGATCTCTATATAACCACTAATAAGGACTTTTTTTATATGTTGCGCTAACTTCATCCCCACCATAGCGACTGGAGGCAATAATCAATATGAGAAGAGCAAGAATATATGACAAGTCTTAGTCCCTCACAAGGTCGAGCAGGTACCTTCAGATGACAGTTAAGCGATTCCATATCCTGTTATTAGAAATATTTGTTGCCGATTTATCATATACATTTGAAGTAAATTTATCTGCTTTAGCTACAACACTCAAAAAAAATGTTATGATGGGAGCTATCTAATTGGTTATTGCGTTTTTTATTTATTTTTCTTAGTAAAAAATGAGACAGACAACTTAACAAAAAAGAATTTTAATCTTTGCAAATTTGATGTATAATGCATAAATTTATATTAAAAATAATGATTGATTTGAATTTATTAATTGTTATTTAGTCAATTTGAAACATAACTTTCAAGTCCCATCAAATGTGAATTTTGGACTTCAAGTTTTGTTCATCTAATATCTAACTTTAAAATCAATAATAAGCGTATCTTTATAAAATCAAGCAAATTTGAAAAGAAATATTTAAAAAAATAACAGTTAATATTTACTTTTTTCAAAGCCCATTCGTGACAGAATTTTTCTTTTGAAAGAAATGAGTTGAAAACAATAAAATTACAATTTTACAAACAAGTGACAACTGTCAACATAAAATCTCACATGGATCAGAAGGTGTGCCCGGAGAAATCTTAGTAGATCAGCTGATCATCATTATCAATGATCGCAGAATCTTATGACGTGGTCTGAGGTTGATCCGGCTGCATAAGCAAAATTCCATGTAAATGACTTGAATTACATAACAACAAAGACCGAAGTCGTCGACTTTAATTTCACACAGCGTCGCCGTGATCGCGTTGAGCGGGATCTGCTCCTGTTGGCATGCGTCATCTGCTCATCTCAGACCATCAGAACTGTGTTAACCTATATATTCTTCTTGTGACTTTGAAGTAACGAAAAATATATTACACAAACCATGCAGCACGCCAACTACTCTTTCTCAATTCCATTCTCAGAACCTCTTGTATTTCGTGACAAAAAAAAAACAACATCTAATATTTGAATAAGCCTATTTTGTGTAAAAATTGACCATATGGCTATTCCTGATGTGATATGGCAATAGAAGCAGAAATCAACCGGAGATTTCTAATAATTAATCTCTCTTTTTAAATGTATTATGTTAAATCAAATGTGTTTTTTGTTAATAACAGAAAAGAAATACAAAATCGCACTTCAAGAAAACATGATAGCAGATGACAATAAAAAAGCGAGGAATTAAGTAGGTTTATTTTCTCCTGAATTTCAATGTTTTATCTCACCTAACAAGTCATATCCACTTACGCAAAGCCAATAAACACTAAAATTAATTACATTCCAAGAAGAAAAATGATTCTAAATTGAATTAAATATTCTAATAATTTATATGTAAATGTAATTATATAATGTAAATTTATAAAGATATTGAAGAAAATGTTTTTTCTAAATGTTGATGTTTTAATCTTATCATCTTTCATTCTCAGTTCAGAATCTTTTTCTCTATTACTGATCTTTTTGTTAAGTTCAAATCCTTCGTATTCAGTATTGAATTCTACGTTTCAACACAACTGTGAAGAAATATTCAATACTTAATCTATATAATTGTGCAAATAAAAAAACATATTGCAAAAAATATTGCACTTTAAAAATGTGCAAATAGCATTTTCATAAATATTATAAAACTGTTATATATTAAAACCATAGGATCTGAAATCTTCTAAAGTTGTAAGCTAGTAAGCTTCTTTGTTGATCCTTTTTATTTTAATATAATACTTTTTCTCAGAAGAGACGGTTTAAGATTTATAAAAAAAAATTTGTCAACACAAAAAACATACTAACCTTCAAGAGTACATTGAGTAACTGCAAGATATCAACAAGGATTAAAGGAAAGATTTGACAGGTGTAAGTTGCGATAAAAGCTAATCTAAATTACGTCTTTTAATAAAAGATATCAGCATTACGTAATAGCCCAACAGTACAACAATGTTTTTTACACTAGACTGGTTCTGAAAAATGCACTGCATTCTAATGACAAAAGTATTAAAGCGTAATGAAACTGGCTGAATGGAAAGTAGAAGTAATACAATTATATGTTAAGATTAAAATAAATTAAAAATTCTTTAAATAGA
Source organism: Bulinus truncatus (assembly GCA_021962125.1). Lineage (NCBI taxonomy): Eukaryota > Metazoa > Mollusca > Gastropoda > Planorbidae > Bulinus > Bulinus truncatus. Next base: position 9,247,694 of record JAGDYQ010000010.1, on the reverse strand, counting down.
ACAAAATCATATTTAAAAATATTTTTTCAACAAACATGCTTTTTTATGCACAACCACATTCATATTGTATTTATTTTTATTTAAATATTTATTAAAAAAAAAAAATTTAGATGAATTATTCAGGATCAAATCTTGATTGTATTAATATTTTATGCACTTTACTGGACAATTATCGTAATAAAAACATTTTTTATTTACTTGACTCTTTATATAGCTTGCGCTCCTTCTAGACTAGTAGGTTCCAATTAACTCATAGTATTAAAACGGGTCTATCCAAGATCCCGATTGTGAGTCTTACAAAATTCTTACCATTTAGATGAAACATTATGGGTCTCGATGTGGAGGATTGTAGACTGAGAACTAAAATAAAAAAATTTGACAAAAAGAGGAAATGTGGTTATAAATCACTATTAAGTTTTTATTAAGTTTAAAGTTTGGTATTTATTTTACTGGTACAAGACAAAGTGACTTAGTTTTTTAGAATTAGTGGTCTAGCCCTTTAAATTTCTGCTCATTATAAAGTTATATTTTGTAAAATGTTCAAAGAAGATATATGAATTATATTATTAGCCAGTTTCAATAATCATCAGGTATTAAAATTCAATATTCAGTTGCGAAAAAAAAGCTGCAGATAGCCATTATTTTTCCAACATTAACTAAATACTTATATTAAGGTCTTTAGGATTAATAATTGTATAGTGTGCCCTCAAAAGTAAATGTATCTTAAATTATTTGTGTGTTTCTGGGTATTTTTATCGGTTGTATTTTTATCCTCACAAAATTACATTTCTTTTCTTTGTACTACAATATAAACATACATCACCATGTTATTTGTAGTTTTTTATTTTATTTTAGTTAAAACATTAGAAAGATAATTTAAAAATACCAACCTCTGTTTGAAATATATCAGAAACATTGATTAACTGTTTCAGAAATTGTAGGAAACATGAAAATTAAAAAGCTGAACATATTTTATCACTATTATTTACTACAATCAAATATAAGATTTATTACTGAAATTTATAAAGTAGCAAAAGAATATGCAATCTGCAATGCTTTAGAGCATTGGAGGCTGAAAATTTACGAAAAATCAAGACTACTTGGATTTGATCATCACTTTGATTTTCGCTAATTAATTGACAAAGCATATTATAATTATTATTATAAAAGTTTAAAACTCAGTTCTTTTGTTTTTTTGCTGGTTTTTTAATTTGCATAAGATTTTTCACTTATATTTTAGTTATGGTGGATAACAAATTAATTTCATAAATTATGCTTACCTAAAGAGTGGAGATCATTCCTTAGTATTGTCTGCAAGTGACCATCACAGTATAATTTCCAGGAATAATCAAAATCAAATGTTCTACATGTCGAAATGTCACGCTGCGGAATCTGCATTTTAATTTCAGGGATCTGAGTCTTTAAACGTAGAAAAGAAAATGTAGGCAACGTAATTAATGCGGAGATATGAGTACAATCAGAATTTTGCATCTAATTTACAAGAATTACAAGTGTAAAAAATTATTTAACTGGTTAATTCAGATTTTTGCAATTTGAAACCTCAAATCTAGCTAGTGCAACGAGTGCAACAAAGATTTGTCTCAATGCTATTTTCAATGTTTGATAGTCTGTCTAAGAAATGAATTATTCAGTATATTGCATTTACTGTCACAAAAGTATTCTATTGAACGAGAAAGGTGGTGAAACTGTCTAATGGCTCGTGAAATGCAAAGAGACAATGAATGGCAAATGATACCAATTGAGAATAATCATAGTGGTGAGATTTATTGATGAGGTAGCATTTGTGCTTTTACAGCCACTAACTCTTTATACTCAGGAAAAATAGGACTTCAGGTCCGGCTGTCAAGCGCTACTCAATATGTACATCATAAGATTATGACAATAAATTTCGTCAGCAAAAACGAAATACTTTTTAAGCTGGTAAATTCTGCTAGCAAGAGGCAGATTTAACAGCCAATACATCAGATGCTCTGAGTCTATTTTCTAAAGAGCATAATTAGGCCCAAATTACTCACTTTATTTTATTTTGCCCATCTCTGGTTTATTGAATTTGTGCAGCTCTCTATGAGCATTTACTATTGTTTAATTGTCTTGTTAAAATATTGATAGTACTTTGGTGTAGTTCTTTATTTTTTTACTTACTAGCTTAGATACTGAAATCTACTCAACTTCAGGATTAACAGCCATCCATAAAACAACAAAAAACTATGATTGGCAAATTTCTAGTTTAAGTTACCTAATCTTGATAAAAGTCCCCTCCACAAGCGGTATCTCTTGATTTTCATTTTGGAGACAGTGGTTGCATAAGGTCAATGCTCAATACATTATAATAAATGTTCTTAAATATTTAAATAGTCAATACGCACATAAGAAAATAGTCAGTGGAAATTTAAATCTATTGTCATCAATTAAAAGTGAAAATAAGTAATGATCACTGATGAATTCTTAGCTTGACTAAAAACAACTAAGATGTATGTGTCTTTAAACATCAAATGCATCATATGATTTTGCATTTTTTTGAAAATAACAATGATATAACATTTTACATCTTTCAACGTAACGCGCTGATGACAACTTACTTCCAGAGACATCTGCCATCCAAGATTTCGGCGGTGTCCAAGTATGCCAGTCAACCTCTTCTCTGTTAATTGCTTGTTTAGCAAGTAAACGACTTGCAACAGATTCAGGATGTGGTTTGTTCGTTTAAGCTGTTTTAACCATATTGACTTCAGCGAGAAGATTCTTTCTACACAAGCTGATAAATTGGACAGAGCCATGAGTTCGCACATAAGTTTTGATATCGATTTTATCGATTGCAATTTAACCCAAAATTCAAGTAGGTGTTAAGTTGACCGAAGTTTTTCTTCAGCCACTAAATTAGGAAAATATGACGCTAGTCTAACTATTGAATTTAATCTGCCTTCATTTGACAATGCCTCACCGAAATCAAGAATTCTCAACACTATGTTTAGCAAGCGGAAACGTTTTTGTATTTGAGCACATAATTCTTTCAAAAATGTTAACGCATCTTGGCGAAACTTGATTTCTTTTTTCAACTCCCAATGATTGTTTTGTTAACATAAGCTCGCACCTTCCCCCATTATCCAACATCATCATGTTTTGTGTGAAATTCTGAATTCAAAGGATCAATTTCAGGAAGTTCAATGGATTGCATTACATCATCTCTGATAATCATTGCCATCAGATTCCAATATTTATCTGAAATGGTTGAAAAAATGTGTGTGTTCGTAAATATTTAGATTGAAATTCAACATTCATTCTATCAACTCTATACAATATATAATTCACAAACTACAGGAAATGTTTTGTTCCGGTTGTCACCATCATTTCATAGATAGCCCCAGCACCAGGCCCGTAGCCAGGTCAAAGTAAGCAGGGGGGCACCAATACCCAGCAAGGGGGTACCTTCTCATTTTAGTTGCTTTTTCTTTATTTTTTCCTCTTTTTCTTCTTTTTTAAGCGGGGAGGGGCACTCCACATCTAGCGGGGCGAGGCACGGCCCCCAGTGCCCCCCTTGGCTACGGGGCTACTTCAGCACCATCTGCAGGCGCCTCGCTCTGAAACAATAGCAGCAATGCATCCCATTGCTCAAGAAATCGTGCAATAACATGTTGACGAAACAGCCAACGAGTTTGTAAGCCAGCTTTAATATTCTTTGCTCTTGTGCTCCTATGATGTTTTGAATGATCTTGAATGTATGTATTTTTTTACTGCTGCAAGCGAAATAACAACACACGTTTTTAACGCACATTTCAAGCCACGAGAAGGCGGTAACTCTTGATAAGCATGATTTTGCATACAAATCAAATGAGTGACATATTATGAATCCAACATACTTATAGATTGAATATCTTTCTGTAAGATATGGTTGAAAACCGCTGTGCATACCCGTCATTGTGAGCAAAGTTATCACTTACAAATCCAATAATATTATTTAATGGAATGTTTATATCTGCAAATAACTTTTTTACTGAATTATACAGCTTCAATTCAATTTCGACGCTATCAAAAATGCATCAACAACTTTACATTTCTCTTGACCATAATACCTTACTATAACGGTGAAAAATTGAGTTACTGAAATATCCGTGCTCTCGTCAATTAATTATTAATGAAAAAATTGATATACTGACAAATTTGAACGACTTTTTTGTCTTTCTTTATGTGCTTTCCCATCCTGCATGAGATATGATGCTTTCTCTGTTTGCTTTGTTTGCATTGATCAGTTAGCAGTGCTGCTGCCGGGAAAAATTCTTGTCATTACTTTAACAAGATGGTCAGTTTGGTTAAATGGTAAATTGTGCTCTGCCATGAATCCAACAAGAAGTTCTGCGTTGGCAACTTTTTCTTTTAATGAGAGTTCCTTAGGGGTAACAAAGAACGATTTGATATTTGTTAATTGTTTTTTTTTTTCAAATCAGAATTATTGGCATGTTTCTGTGAAAGTTTGTGAGATAACAGTGATGATTTATTCACGTTCGATAGTTTGAAATCACATACCTTGCACCTGACTATGTATCTGTCCTTAGTGTCTTGATCAATCCAATCCTTAAGCTCTGGATCTTGAAGCCAATTGTTATTAAATGGGATGTTTCTTTCGTCAGAATCACTTGGAGGTTTTAAATTTATCACACATTTTTGTTTTGTTTTGTTATTTAATCAATAATGAATTCTAGATTTTTACATCTCATAGGGAAACACTGCAGTCCGACTATATCAAACGCCTAACATATAACCAGACTTTAATGTAAAATATGCAATGATAGAAAAAACAAGCAATTAAGCCTGTTCCATTCTGGACACAGGACGTGTTAGCGCATTTTCATGTTATGTATCAGTACGTTTGTTAGCTTTCAGTAAATATTTGTAAATTTTGGAAATGTTTATAAATTCAATTGTGTAATGCATATATCTATAAAAAAAATATTATAAAGACGTTTCTTTATATTTGAAAAAAAAATATTTTCTATTAAATCTAACTACAAGTGGTTTGTGGTTACTGAAATAGGACTCATAATTGAAAACATTCTAAATTATAGTCATTTAATCGTCCGAAAACTCCGTCAATTGTTGCATAGCTCTGATACTTTCAATTAAACTCAGAACACAAGCTTACTATTTCATTTGATGAGTTTCTTAATAAATCTTGGTGAAACTACGTGCTGCAGTATTTCGCACCAAATGAACGGGTTATTGAACGTACAAGGTGTATATATAATACATAAGCTCCTTAGGAGCCCTGAAGCCCGGCCCTCAGAGGTCCTATCGCGAAATGAACTTTTGATGTACACATGGCAGGCCAAGACCTACAAAATGATATATACATCATGGGTCTAGGACTTATAGTTGCTGAGATATAGCGCTCCTTTATTAATATAGCTTATATAGTAAAAAACGGTACTAAGGCCCCTTTTACGGCCCTGAGAGGTCAGATCGCAAAATGGAAAAAAGTCATTTCTTGGCAGGCCAAGACCTACAAAATGATATATACATCATGGGTCTAGGACTTATGGTTGTTGAGATCTAGGGTGATGACGGACGGACGGACGGACGGACAGACAAAACGGGGACAATAGAGCATTTTTTTTTTTCGAAAATGCTCTAAAAATGATTCACATTAGTGTATATTCATTAAAAACAACAACAGCAAAGTGAATTTTGACAGAAAAACATGAATTACTATAAGTTTTGGCCGGCAACAGTCTTTGTAAATAAATTTCTGAAAGGAAAATATACATCTTCTATCTACATATTCTACAAATGAAATTTCTTTCGATCGAAGCGCTGTCTGAAAACATAAATGATATCAAATAAATGTTTCGTCTTGGTGGATTCAGAACTTAAATCTTGGGGTTTTTTCCCCTTGTTTTTTCTCTATTGTAAAAGTGTCCCCCCCCCTTTATCTGGGCCATTTTTGGTGGGGAAAAGGGGAAAAACTGAAATTAGAGCATAGAAACATCCCATAGGTAAATTGTGAGGCGACTGGCGAGGGCGGTCAGAAAGTGTCGTTGTGGTCTTTTTTTTGTGTGGGTAGCTTAAACGAGACAGTGGTAAAACAAAGAAATATTCTAAGAGCAGTTAGTTTTAGAAGCTTAGTACACGGTGTACACCACCTCCCAAATAGTTTAGACTGTCTTGGATATTTGGATAAATTAAATGTTTGGATCTGACTGTTGTAAATTTATGTCTTCTCGTTTTTCTTTTTAATAGTCCAAGCCAAAAAAAAAATGCTAAATTTCCTGCTAAATGCTAGTTCCAATGACGTCGGCTTTCTGTGTGGCGGGGAACTGCTGACTCATCGGTTCAGTAGGCCTACTCCCACTATAAATGGTCCACCTCAAGATGGAATTAGGGGATGGAAGGGGGCACTTTTACAATAGAGAAAAAAAAAGCAAAAAAAAAAACTAAGATTTTCAGCTGAAATCCCCATATCTCAAGATAGCGCCCGAAAACCCAAAATCTTGTGAAAAACCCAAAGAGTGGAAACACTGGGGCGAATAAAGCGTAGATGCCCAGATGCGGCTCTAGCTATTCATAGCTGCTCATTTATAAGTTAATTCATAATCATAAACATATATGCCTAATTGAGTTTTATGCAGTGATCTTTTCAATAAACTCCGGTGGGGGGGACACTTTCGTATAAGGGGGCTAAGTCACTGCCATTGTCATAGTGTGTTTCCGAGGGCAGTGGCTAAGTGCAGTGTTAAAACTAGTGGAGTTCATAGTTACATACTCATCTGTGTTGTTGCCAATCGCTAGAATCGAAATAATTCCTAAGCCCTGAATGGCCCATACGGGCAGATGAAATGTTCATGTTTCTTTAAGGCAGGCACTGATAGCAAAGACTTATCCAGCATCGAATTAATTAATTATCCCGGATAAATAAATGTCTTTTTTTTCCACATCTATTTTTGGTGCGGGACCTGAGAAAAGTTTTCATTCAGACACTGAATTCGTTCATTACTCACAAAACACGTAGGCTATTGTTCTTACCTACGGCCAGGTTAGCGGCGTCCATGTTGCCTATGTGTTGCCTGATGTAACAGTCTTATAAACAACTTTAAAATACAGAGGAAAAACAGAAAAAAAAAATTTAAAAGTGGCATTTAAAGCAATTTAAGTTGCGCGACAATATTTATATTGAATATATAAACTAATAAGTTTCTTTATATTTGAAAAAAAATTATTTTCTCTTAAATCTAACTACAAGTGGTTTGTGGTTACTGAAAGAGGACTCATAATTGAAAACATTCGAAATTGTAGTCATTTAATCGTCCGAAAACTCCGTCAATTGTTGCATAGCTCTGATACTTTCAATTAAACTCAGAACACAAGCTTACTATTTCATTTGATGAGTTTCTTAATAAATCTTGGTGAAACTACGTGCTGCAGTATTTCGCACCAAATGAATGGGTTATTGAACGTACAAGGTGTAGAATGGGGCCATATATATAATATATAAGCCCCTTAGGAGCCCTGAAGCCCGGCCCTCAGAGGTCCTATCGCGAAATGAACTTTTGATGTACACATGGCAGGCCAAGACCTACAAAATGATATATACATCATGGGTCTAGGACTTATGGTTGCTGAGATATAGGGCGCTCCATTATTAATATAGCTTATATAGTAAAAAAAACGGTACTTTATAAGGCCCCTTTTACGGCCCTCAGAGGTCAGATCGCGAAATGGAAAGAAGTCATTTCTTGGCATGCCAAGACCTACAAAATGATATATACATCATGGGTCTAGGACTTATGGTTGTTGAGATCTAGGGTGATGACAGGCAGACAGACAGACAGACAGACAGACAAAACGGGGACATGAATATGTGTTTATACCAGAGGTTTTCAACCTTTTTTACCCTGCGGACCCCACAGACATACCAAGCTCGGGTGGCGGACCCACAGAACCCAGGCGCCCTGGCCTTAACTTTTCATACCTCAGGTTGGGCCATAATATGAGTTATTAAGTTTAGGGATGCAATCTACTTAAATTCTGATAAAAGATATGCCTAGCCAGATTACGCACACAATAAAGTCATTTTACATACGGGAATAGCTATCTATCCAAATAATGAAACACTCACCGAGTATTTATGGTATGTCCGTTACACAGTTTTATGTTCAGTGGGAAGGCTGTGCCTGTTTTGCACATGGAGTTCGTCCATGGTGGTATGCGTGATAAACATATGCGTATTTCATGTTCAATGTCCAGTCTGGACCTGTACTAGGTCTTCATCGCAGTAACAGCATAGAATGCAGTTTCGCACAAGTACGTCGTAGAAAATGGTAGCAGGACATTGATGGCTTTGTCTGAAAGCAGCGAGTACTCCTGGAAACATGCTAGCCAGAACGACAACAGTGGCAGTCAGCTGAACTGCAAGCGCAGTGTCCTGTCGGACGACAATTCGACCAATTGTTCTTGTTCGCGACCAGTTAAATCGGTTAGCCCTCATTCCAAGGCATTTCGAATCCAATCAAATGCGTTGACATCGTCGTCACTGAAATACTGATGAAAGTAATACGACAGCTGATGTAGGTGGTTCAAAACGGTGTCTGCAATGACGCCTGTCGAAATATTGTTCACAGTCAGCCAACAAAGGAAACATATCATATGTGCCTTCTTCGCATCTTCCCCTCCATATAAGAAGTTTTTTCTTCACCGGTTGTGCGCCCGGCAGTGACTTGCAGAACAAAAAGTTTCCCATGACTTCACCTTCCCAGCAGTTTCGAACGTAAACCAACAAATGGGCTGCGTTCGCAATGTCTGTACTTTCGTCAAGCTGAATTGCGAATTTGACATGCTGATGGCAGCGAACATTTTCAGACATGTCGGCAATTCGTCTGCTCACTGTGTTATCCAACAGTGGAATACTTTCAGTTTTTGACTGTATTCCTTTCCTAGAACGACTTCGCACATGTCAGTAGAATTAGCTCTTTTGCAATTGTGTGAGGTTTTTTGGAACGCGCTCGAAGAGCTTTCTCGTTCACAGTAGTGCAGGCCATCAGTTTGCTTTTCTGTTTCAAATAGAGCTCTTCCTGCCTCATTCCTTCGGGTTACTGGCAAGTTCCAAATGCACTGTGGTCAAATGGCGCCTCAATTTGGCAGGCTTCATTGCACCGTTCAATAATGTTTGCAAGCACAAGACACAAAGAGGTTGGTCAGCATCGGTCCCCCTGCGGTGAAGCCGAATGATGTATATTCTGGATTATACTTGCGCCGTTTTCTTTTTCGTTCGTCTTTGGCTGATTGATCACCGGAATCTTCCAGGTTCTGGTCAGTTTTCCTCTTTAGAAATGTATCCATGCTAGTAGGTGTCATAACTATTCGTATTATTAGTTATACATTGTGCGTTATGTTGATGATAAGTGTCTGTCTTCAGTTCTCTGGTAACGATTGACACTTTATCTAAGAGTGTACTTATTCACAGACATCACAAATAAATGATTTAAACTGCCAAGTCCTATTCATGTACTTTATGTGACGATTACACAAAGTATAATTTCAAAATATAAGTTATAAGTAGCATGAAACTATACACTCCAAGATACATATTCACTGAAACATCACTTCTCTATCCTGTGGGCTGTCTATTTTTGTCGAACTGTGTGTCTGTACCACTCTGTTCTCCTACTCCCCTCTCTTTCCATCTTCCAATCTCTATACCTATCAAAAGATCTGCTAACTTCTTTTATAAGACCCTAATTACTGCGTCTTTTCACCTATGTTGTTGTCTCTGATTGGTCCGTCCCTCATTGAGGATATTCTGTTATTTCACTCAAAACAGCAGTAACCCTGAACCTTTGTAATTTAGTGACAAACTAATACATTAACTCTCATCCCTGACCCAATGATCCATATTCTGGAAAATACAATGTTTGACCTATATTCTTGTAAATACAATGCTCAACCTAGAAACTTCGGGACACTGATTCTTTGTTACATTAATCAGTGGCGTAGCTAGAGTAAACGTCACCCGGGGCGGTCCGTTCAAATGTCACCCCAGTGACCCCCACACGACCCTTTGCTGAATGGTTAGGTGTAGCTAAATTTTCATAAATACTCTACCTCTAGGCTCTACTTTACTCTACTGACCGGTACGTTACTGCTTACATGTATGATTCATGTCAAAATCCGAATCCAATACCACAAAACAAATAGTTCAAATCCAAAGATTTTTAAAATGCAACTGTTCACTTTGAGAAGTGAATGCAAAACACGACAATGCACAGCCCAAAAGAATTTCATTCGACACTATAGTCCTAGAAGGAATGTCTCACAATCTCGACTGACTCATGGTTGACCGGAGGTAATGTTTTATAAGTTTCATTTTCGAGAAACTTCTTTCACACGATGCCACAGAAACACATATTGTCAGAAAGAATCTTAGAGTCAGCGTAAAATATGGCATTGTTTCAAAAAAGTCCAACTTGATGATAAACGGTAGGAGTTGCAGTACAGTCCAGTTCTTGGCTACCTCCAAGTTTATTTCGGCTGCTTGTACGTGTTGCCTTAAACGTGGAATTTCTAGACAAAGGTTTTCTTCAGCTCATCATGCACGGTTGTGAGCTTAGTAACAGACACCTGTATTTCTTCGCCGTTGGCACAAATAATATGGTCTGGCTGAACGGCAGAAACAGTCAGCAAAATGTCATTCACTGCCTTTCCTCTCGTATCTAACTCTCTTGGTCTTCTGCTGCAATGACAATCCAGCATCTATTGCCTACTCTCCTGGTAATCTTCTCTTTCTTATGATTCTCTTCTCTGTAGGGATATCAAGTTCTTCACATTTCGCAAATGCCCACTGGACGGCATTGTCAACAACCTTCGAACGATACTCTACCACAAATACCTTGAGAGCCCTTAGTTTGGTTGCAACCATGTCCACCGGGTGTTTTCATGGACTTCTGTGCTAAGTCGACTTCTTGTAAAACATCACCTCAGAAAAACAAGAACGAAATGAAAGAAAAGTTGCATGTAAGCTGGCAACAGATTGTGCGCAGCGCCTCTTGTCTCGACGCTTTCTTCGACATCACACAGATCTACAATGGCTTCCACAAACTGGTTAAACTTCTGTATCACTTGCTTCACTGCATCAGCATGTGCACTCCAGCGAGTTGTGGACAGTCTCTTCACTGTTAGACTGTGTATCCAGCACTTCTTTGCGATTTGAAATCTAAAATAGCTTTGAGGACGTCATATCTGACTATGCTAAGACAAAGAGCCAAAAAGTTAACATACTGTAATTTAAAGATCTACAGCACTGCAGCTTGACTTGCTCAGGTGCTCATCTTACACGGTTATAGATAGTTACTTTAATACAAACATTATTAAATTTTACTGGCATCCTGAACTTATTTTCACTTTATGTTCTGGCTTTCGTAGGCCCTTGAAAAGTCCGTAGGCCCTAGGCACAGTGCCTACTGTTTCCTAGTTGATAAAGCGGCCCTGTCTGAGGTAGAGTATTTATGAAAATTTAGCTACACCTAACCATTCAGCAAAGGGTCGTGTGGGGTCACTGGGGTGACATTTGAACGGACCGCCCCGGGTGACGTTTACTCTAGCTACGCCACTGTTCCAGTGTTTAGATATTAAACTATAAAAAAGGTTGAAGTTTTTTTATGTCTCTGTTAGCCCCAGGGCTGGGGAGTCGGTGTCGGTGGTGTCGGTAGTTTTTGCCGGTGTCGGTGTCGGCATTTGTACTTTGCCCGGTGTCGGTGTCGGCATTTGTACTTGTCCGGAGTCGGTTCGGAAGTTCTTCTTTTCTTTTTAAATACATACTTGGTAAATCTGTTTATCTACAAAGTTTTATTTTCCAAAGCGAGATTCTCTACATTAAAACAACTTGTCAACATTAACAGAATTGTGACTGAAAGCAGATAGGAAGGCTAATGGCTATGTCCACTCTGTTATTCACTCAATCAATGTCTGTAGCTCTTGACGTGATTTTATTTCAGCATTCTGCATTCTCTGAATGACCACTTATAAACTTCCAAGCATCATTGCTCTAGTGTTGTTGGATATGTCTGTACTTTGCAGTGACTTGCTGACTTAGGCAATCGTTAATAATAATCTTGACCAATATTTGAGCATAAGCCTACACATAAATGAGAATTTATTAAAAGTAGCGAATTGGCCGCTTCAGCTTTACTATAAAAATAACATCCCGCATACTGTGGCATATCTTGAAGTAAACCATACACTTTTGTTACTTCAACGTAATCACTGCAGCTACTCTTGATGTCCATATCTAGTGTTTTTCGTGACCTTTCAATGGTACATGTACAATGATAACTTTTTTTTCATCGTAATGGACATGCTGCAAAATCGCAGATCAGGGATGTAAATTTATAACTACTGAAGAACCACAATAGGTTCTTAAATTTGATTGAAGGGCTGTACCAAGAGCAGATCACTGGGGTGTTTATAATACTTTACGTGAGCTAACATAAATGTAAATGTCATCAATGTAAATGAAAAAGGGGAGTGTACTGCGGGTCAAATCAAAACGTAGATTGCCCTTATCTGGTTTAGAAGCTGAACATTGATTTCAAGATTACTATTTCGCAGACCGTCTAGCTCGGCGCCCTGTGCATAATTATTTAAATAAACACATTTAACTGCACAGTTCGGAAATTTTATTTATTTACTTTTGTTATTTATTAATTACACTACAAATTAGGCCCATACAATGCATGCTGGTTGGAGGAAGTGGAGAAAGACCCTAAAGCCATAGGAGTGAGAGAGTGGAGAAAGAAGACCATGGGTCGGGAAAAGTGGAGAAGAGTCGTATGGCAGGCCATTGCCCTAAATGGATTGTAGAGCCAAGAAGAAAAAAATATACAATTAGACGTGCACCTTTATATATATACTATGAGATACATACTGGGGGGAAAATACACAATTATCTCCCTTTACCCCCCTCCCCCGGTGTCGGCGGATTTTAGAAAACCGACACCGGTGTCGGTGTCGGCGGACGATAGAAAACCGACACCCCACCCCTGGTTAGCCCAGCCAACCAATTTTCTCCAACTTCTTATGTCAATTTTAGATGGCTGACATGGTCCAGTCTGGATAATTCAAGCAACCCCTTTTAACTTTCTTCATATTGTTTTGAAATTAATACACAATCAGTCTGAAAGAAAAAAAACATAACATTTAAAGGTAAATCACACATCACGACAAGTGTACAACATTATTAAACAACTATAACCGCTAGCTACAACATGCAATTTTACCAAAAATGTAAAAGTCATATAACTCAAAAACCTGATGTGCTAGAAAAATTCTGAGTACACCACTGAAATCAACGTGTCAGAATTAGTCAGATTGACATGTTTTTTTCTCAGGTAGCAGACCGAAATTTTGTTTGTTCCCTAGTCAGTGTAATGCAACAAAATTGCTTGCATCTTCACGAGAGCCTTTATGCCATGTGCTTTGCAAGTGGCTACGTGCATCTTCATTGAAATCTTTAAATTGTGTGCATAGTTTGATGATAAATGCCCCCTGAACTGCTCAAATTACTTTTTTGCGGAAACAACACGCAATTTTTGCAAAAGGCACCTTTTAACATACAAGCCACGGTGAATAGTCTGATAACCATGCAAATCTAAAAACTCTGTTTCCATCATTGTCAGCTCTAAAATTATACTTTTTATCAGGGGTCTGAATTAATTTAGCATTAATTAAAAATTCACTCAGTGGCAGAAGATTATAATATATAAACCAACAAGAGTTGCCAGATAAAAAAGGCCTAAAGAAGGCCTAATCAAGTTATAGAAGGCCAAATTAACAACAACAAAAAATTAAAATCGAAACTTTTTTGTGTTTGTTGTCAAAATGTTTGAATTTTCAGATGCATTTATTTATGTCAATATAAATAATTAATGTTATACTTGGAAAAAATGAACCTGTATGGCATCGACAGTTAAATTAAACAAGCAATTAAGCCTGTTCCATTCTGGACACAGGACGTGTTAGCGCATTTTCATGTTATGTATCAGTACGTTTGTTAGCTTTCAGTAAATATTTGTACATTTTGGAAATGTTTATAAATTCAATTGTGTAATGCATATATCTGTAAAAAAAATATTATAAAGACGTTTCTTTATATTTGAAAAAAAAATTATTTTCTCTTAAATCTAACTACAAGTGGTTTGTGGTTACTGAAATAGGACTCATAATTGAAAACATTCGAAATTGTAGCCATTTAATCGTCCGAAAACTCCGTCAATTGTTGCATAGCTCTGATACTTTCAATTAAACTCAGAACACAAGCTTACTATTTCATTTGATGAAGTTCTTAAAAAATCTTGGTGAAACTACGTGCTGCAGTATTTCGCACCAAATGAATGGGTTATTGAACGTACAAGGTGTAGAATGGGGCTATATATATAATATATTAGCCCCTTAGGAGCCCTGAAGCCCGGTCCTCAGAGGTCAGATCGCGAAATGAACTTTTGATGTACACATGGCAGGCCAAGACCTACAAAATGATATATACATCATGGGTCTAGGACTTATGGTTGCTGAGATATAGGGCGCTCCTTTATTAATATAGCTTATATAGTAAAAAACGGTACTTTATAAGCCCCCTTTTACGGCCCTCAGAGGTCAGATCGCGAAATGAACTTTTGCTGCACACATGGCAGGCCAAGACCTACGAAATGATATATACATCATGGGTCTAGGACTTACGGTTGTTGAGATCTAGGGTGATGACAGACAGACAGACAGACAGACAAAACGGGGACAATAGAGCATTTTTTTTCGAAAATGCTCTAAAACGTGTATTTGTGCCCCCCCCCCTGGAAAAAATGTCTAGCGACGCCCATGCTGGTGTCTGCTATTTTCTTTGCACTAACCAAAAGGTCACACATAATCAATTTCTTCATTTCTGAAACTTTCCATGTATTTAATTAGATTCCTCGCAGATCAAATGGGAATTGAAATAATTAATACTGGTTTTATTTGTAAAAAAGGATTTATCCTGGGTAAAAAAAAAAAACTACAATATTCTGTCAGATCACAATTTTACTAACTTGAAGTATTATAATACATAACACAATACATGAAGTTGTGCTAAATATTGTACAAGACGTTGTGCCTTCAGTTACATAACAACGTTTTTATTTCGTGTCTACTACGTACGTGATATCATCATTATCATTGGCTCTAAAGGGTTATGATCTGCGTGCTCCACTATTCCTGATCCATGCCCGTCTACCCCAGCCCCGTAGCGTGATATTCTACAGCAGGGGCCAGGCAATAGCGGGGGGGGAGGCGGGCAGGTAATACATTTTACTAAGTAGAACAAATAAGCAGAGGGGGGCAGACAAAACGCAGGAGGGGCCCGGCCCCCCTGACCCTCCCCCCGCACGCTACGGGTCTGGTCTACCCCACCAATGATTTTGCTATGTTTTTAACAATACCCCTCCCCCACCAAGTAATCTTTGCCTAAAGACTCCAAAACATTTAGAACGGTCTGTGGGTTGTCAATGTTATTATATGCTTGATATAAATACAGACATTAATGAGAGGGACTAAATATTTTAATGAGGATTCCCAAAAGTACATGACTCAATTGGACCTCTACATCTCAGGTAGCTGGTGGGTGATGGAGAAAAACAAAACGATGATATTTAATGTTTATATCCCATGCTCGCTAGCTACTTTGTGTTGTTGTTTGTTTTTTTTTGTGTTTAGTCTTATAAAAATTGTTGGTAAATAAAGAGACTAGCTTTGTTCTTGCAAAGTAACTTTAAAAAAATAAATCGTTTAGTGACTGAACACCCCCCCCCCTCCAATATTTCCTAAAGATATGAGCCTCATAACAGAACGGTTGCCCACACCTCCTGTGGCGATCCTGTTCATTGCTCACCAATGTCAAAGTGGATCTTAAAACGTATTAGACTGGCTAACCCATGTCAAAGTGTGGCTCAGCAAGTTCTTGATTGACAGACATATGTCAAATTGTGGCATAAGAAATCTTAAATTGGTACACACATGTCAGGAGTCTCTCGGCATATCTTTATTTTATTCCATTTCAACCATTGTTGAAGATATGAAGAGCAGTTTGACATTAATGAGAAGGATTAGAAGATATTGAATCTACCATCAGGGCCACAGCCACAAATTCTAGGGTAAATGGAGGGGTGGGGGTGTGACTCTCTCCGATTTTGTAGAAAAAAAACTAAGAAATAAAAATAGATTTTTAATGCGACAGAGTCCTTCAGGACTTTGGGCCCCTGACTAAAGTTCAGGTTATCTCCCTGTTATTATTGGCAACTGAGGCTAATGCGCGGACCACAGAATTGTAATAATGCAACTATAGACACATTGAACGGTGTGGATTATCAATCACAATAAAAATCTTAAATTGGTGGTTAAGTTGGATATCACAGGTAATTATGATAATTAGGGATGTGACGAAGTTCGAATCCGACGACATTCGAACTTCGACGTTTTTTGAGCCAATTCGAATCCGACGGATTTTTTAAAAAATCCGTCGGATTCGAATTTGAAAAATTACCGTTTTCAGATCAAACACGGCCGTAGAAATCGTAACTAAAATTTAAAAACCTAGAGACTTTCGAAAACCCGAAATAAAGAAAACAGATAAAACTAAACTCTTGGACCGTTACTCAGCTGTCCATAGATTAGACGTCGTGTTTGGCCATGAATGTATTTTAGATACACCCCTCACGCCAAACACTGTTTTCATCCGATCTTTCTAAACCTCGGAATGGATATGCGCATTGGAATGACGGAGTGGATGTGTGGATTGGAATGGCGAAAAGCTGATTATGTGTGACCAATTGGAGTGAGTTGGAATGACATTTGGAATAATTTGGAATGAGTTGGATGAATGACTTTTGGAATTAGTTAAAATGACATTTGGAATGATTTGGGATGACGTTTGGAATGATTTTAAACGAGTTGGAATGACATTTGAAATTATTTGGAATGCCATTCTGGATGATTTGGAATGGTTTGGTATGAATTGGAATTACAATCGGAACGATTTGGAATGACGTTTGAAATGATTTGAAAGATTTGGAATTATATACAGATTTAGGTATATTATACACACACACACACACACACAAGTCGATCCCCGCCCCCTCAAACTAGGTCACGTGACTGGTCTCTTGACCATCTTCCTGATGCTAGCGCCAATTAGGGGAGGGGAGCGACAGTTGTTTCACCCCCATAAAAATTAGACAAGAAATACGACAGAAGTAGCATTAAAGAGAATTTTATTTTATGCAAATCATCTTGTACTGATGATTCGTTAACAATATGGCTACCTATGCTTTGTAATAGTTTATGCTGCTGTTCATGCAAAAGAAATGCTAAAAATCCTCGTTTTCATGAGGGGGGGGGGGCAGAGCCGTCCCCAGGCAATTTGGCGTCCTAGGCAGTCATCTGTTAGGACGCTCCCCCCCCCCTTCTGCATGAACATTAAAGAGTGGGAAATTGGAAACCAGTACAGACACAGAGAGCCATATTACAGGGAAGACATAAAAATTAAGATACGATTTTTGCAACAGATGCTTCTGGGCCTCAGATAATTCATATGAAAATTGAGAGAATGTAGAGGAAACTCAAATGAAACCAAATTTTATTTAATAATTTAATAATTTTTGTTAAAAATTTAGTAACTGTTAATGTAATAAAACTGATAAATTTAGAATTACTTGTAGCATTTAAAAAAAATAAGAAGTATATCTATACAGTGCCTATAGTATGATATGACAAACAAATGCTAAAATGAACTCTTACCAAACCAAGGAGTCTATTAAGAACGGCCCTCCAGTGTTGAATTTCCTGCAACATAAGACGTTGGTTTATTGTATCGATACAATTACCTTCTCTAAGATGTGCTTCAATTTCTTTCAATTGCAAATATGTATCCATATGATGTACTGATTTTTCATGTGACGATAAAATATTTGATAAGTTTTTCTAATCATTACAAACAACCGCTTTTGTCATTGCAAATGAGAATTGAGATTTATAAAAGATTTTGCAACAGAAACAAAAGACTGAGTCTGTAGAAGTTGAGTAGACAAGCCAAGATCGTGGCGATTCTTCGCCATTGTCAAGTTTATGCACATTATGTTTTGCATTGAAATCTTCTGTTCATAGTTTTTGGAAACAACGTTTGTTTTGTCTGCACTGGTCCTTTTGTAACTAAAATAATCAGAGTCGAACCTGGAGTTTTTAGGCCACAATGCAGGATCTTCAAAATTTATGAGCTGTTGATTAACATCTGGAAAATCAAAATATGGAACTTGCTCAACTGTTTCTTTTTTGAAAGTATGATCATCTCTATTTTCTAATGCTGTCTCTGTTGGTGAAACCACTGCTTCTAATCTCATTTCTACTCCAGCAAAACCTTCAGAATATGTTGCAATACTAATATTTTCATGGATACCAGTTACTATAGTATCTACATATGTGGATGATGTTGATTCTTGCATAGTTGCATGACTTTCACTTGTTTGGCTTGTTGATTTAGCAATTCCATCGTCACTTTCAATGTTTTTCTTTAGAAACTGTAGCAATGAGTCTTTATAAATGGCTGCATCTATCTCTTGCTTAGCTTTTTTTTTTCGGTTTTGTGCACCAGAATTTTTTGACATGGCTAGTTATAT
Organism: Bulinus truncatus; assembly: GCA_021962125.1. Classification (NCBI taxonomy): domain Eukaryota; kingdom Metazoa; phylum Mollusca; class Gastropoda; family Planorbidae; genus Bulinus; species Bulinus truncatus. The sequence continues at coordinate 9,228,993 of JAGDYQ010000010.1, read as the reverse complement.
GAGGATGTAAAACGAAAATCCACTAATTTAATATTGAGGCCGATTGAGATACAATTTTTTACGCATTCGCAATTTACTTTTAAAGTTAAAAAGCTCCAAACTTGTGTATTTGGTAACAAGCAAAGGTATATAACCTCTTGGTCACAATTGTATGCAATACAAATTTTAAAAAATGCTGCTGATCTAACAGTTATTTACTACAGGGCACTAATAGAACACTGAATTATCGGCGCATACATACATTATTGTTGATTTGCTCAACGTTAGTAGTGCTATTCTTACCGGATACTATCGAGTGATCTAGTTAAAGTTCTTATTTTGAAATGTTGTTAAAATATATCGAATGAAACAAGTTTCGGCGAAGATTCATCTATCTTTAGAAAAGCAAAGTAACGAGTGCAAAGGTAGGATTCCTTAATAAATAAAAATAATATTTGCGTTACACATTGCTTGTTGATGCTTTTAGTAAGTTAGTGAGCGATAATAGGAGTAAGTTGATCTGTGTCTGAACTACACGGTGGCCAGCAAAAGTAGGTCGTAGTTGCCTAGACTGGAACAGTGATGTTGCCTTGATTGAATTGATCCAATTTCAAACTTTCTTAAAAGACAACTCTCAACACTTCCTGGAGTAGCGGTTCCTGGATTTTTTTAAAACTTTATATAAGGTTATAAGTGTACTGTGTACACAGGCATAGTCTAATGATAAATTATTTTTTTTTAATTTTTGAAAGTTTTTTTTCCTAAAATTTGGCGCCCTAGGAAGCTGCCTATGTCGCCTATGCCTAGAGCCGGCCCTGGGGGGGGGGGGGAGGGGGCACGGGACTGACACCTTGGTATACTCCCTTTTAGCCAAGTGTTGACCCGAATCCGCATTCAAATCCGACGGATTTATATTTGCCAAATCCGAAGGATGCGGATTTTCATCACCCTAATGATAATAACAACAATCATTTAAAAAGTCTAATGTTTAATAATGTGAGAGAAAATTTTATAATACTATATTGGCCAAAGGAAAATAACACTAAAAAAATTTTATATAACAAACATAGATCAAAATATACATGTCACATTTATTAGCAGTATGCTGAATAGGTCTATTTTATAGTAAATTAAATACACATCTAAAATTTGCAACGAAAAAAATATTTATATATACAGGGTAGCTATCAGAGATGTTTCCAGTACTGACCATGCAAGTACAAGAACCCAAATATGTTCTCAAGTTGCACTCGAGAACAGGTACTTGGTATTCTAGTACATGCACTTGGTAGAACGAGTACCAAGTAAAAATTAACATGTTATTGTTAATAATGGAAATTTAAGTTCTTTCATTCATATACATTGACAACTGTTTCCACATTTCATAAACAGTATTTGACAAAAACAAAATTATTTTAAAAACTACTTTAAGGATCACACACATAAAAACTTGATATTTTTCACAACAGATTGAAACTTGTTTTATACCAAAATTAAGAAATTTCAACACATAAACATGAGACAATCATAAAGAAAATCATATTTCTAAGTGATGTGACAAATAAATAACTAACATTTTATAGTTTTATAGGTCTACTAGTGAAAAAGATTCTGAAACCAAAAAGAAAAATATATATTTATATTTAATGTATTAGCTAATTTTTTTTTTAAATTGTAATCCATTTAGGGAAAATATTAAATATTATATGGATTGAAAGTTGTAATCTAGTGTAATAAGTTGTTTTGTAGTCAATATTGGTTATCAAAATATCATTGTGTGATTTTTAAAAGTAAAAATGTAGGGGCTAAAATTATTATCAGAAAATGGATATCTTTTCACTGCTTTTTTTAATAAAGGTTGTGTGCAGACTACACTTTTGGAATAAAATTGTAAAAAATCTAAATAGAATTTGGGCAATAGCTTATTTGATTTCACTTAAAAAAAGTTTTATTAAAGTTGGAACTACTTATTGCATGGATTCTGTTGTATATCCTATGCATGAAATTATAAATTAAGTAAAAAAAAATATAGGCATTTAAATTCATCAAACAGAATGTAAAAAAAATCATAAACAAGACTTGGTATTATTATTCCTAATTTAAAGCAAAAGCTAATACAATTTAATTATACACATTTGGAAAATAAATATTTTAATGATTCCCAAAAGTACAGTACTCAATTAGAGAAGATTGATTTAATAGAAATAAAATAATATTTGAATTTTTCGTGGAATAAATCAGCAAAATATACATTATAATATTTTTCTTTGATGTAATAATATCACATACACAATTTCAACTTCATATAGTTTGTCGTACACAGGATTTCTTTTGATACATTTTTAACAAATGGCTTTAGTCTAATTTAATAAAGTAATAGTGACTGCTTCCTTTGTAAATTTATAATCTTAAATGATTTATTATGCCCAATTTAAGCTTATATTTTTTTTATGATTTTTTTATGGCAAAGATATTTTGATCACATCAAAATCATTCAAAATTTAGCATTGATATTTTTTAAAAGGCTGCACTTAGAGAGCTATAGGCTAATTCAAAATAGAAATAGCCATTTTCATTAGTATGTATGAAACATGCAGCAAATTATGCATATTTACATAAATGATATGTCACATTTCAAATATTTATATGACACAAAAAAACTTCAAAATATAAAAATAATAATAATGCTTTTAACAATACAAATAATACTATGGCATAAAAAATATGCATAATGAAATTGTGGTTTTGAGTATTCATTAACATTAAGTGATTAATAAATCACGTTCTTTGTGTGTGTAGAAACATACATTACGATAACTTTTTGAATTGTCACTTTCCACATTAACATTTCCACATAGTTTTGAATGCAATATGAAGTAATTCTGCTATAATATTAATCATAAGCAGCAAATGTTTAGATGTTTGTCACTATTCCATTTCTTGTGTAAAAAGTGTCCTCAACTATTTTAGTTCTGCCAAATTTAGGTTTTTTAATATCTTCTTTCTTTATAACATCTTCAAGCTTCCAGCCATATTCCCATGAAGAACATGTTGGAAAGGCAAACTTTTCTTCTGGTATCTTTTGGTGGCGCTGTTGGAGATAATGATAACGACCTTTTTCTTCTTTAGTGAAGCCATCATATAGAAGTTTTCTTATTGATGGTGGAGGAGCCCTCATCTCAGGTTCATCAAGAATAGCATCATTTAAGGCATTTTCTGAAGAAATCAAGTTTAAATTACCTGTTTTTCTACTGAATTTAGCATCTGACGATAGTGCGGGAAGTTTTTCTAATAAAGTAACAGAAGGTTTGTTATCCTCAATTTTTTTACGAAAGACTTCCAGTTGGCGAGGCTTATTTCGTTCTTGGCCTTTCATTTTTGCGAATGAATGCAATCTTGCTGCAGCTTCTTTTTCAACAGTTTCCTTCCAGAAATTTTGCATTTGTGTGTTAGCGTAGGGATTTCTAGCCATTTCCAATTTTTTTCTGACTAAATTTACTGAAAATTGTTTAAAATCCAAAATGACAGCACTAGTCAATCGTTATGATTCTGTCTGTATCAACGTCGTCAGGCCAACGTGACGTCGTATCTCGCGAGAAATGCTGTAATTTATAGGATGTCATTTATAGGATACATTTCCGATATAAACAACAAGCAATATGGCGCCCCAATGTTGGCCCGACGAAGTTGATGTATTTTCAGTACCACATTCAAGAATGAAAACTTTAGTTGATACCTACAAAAATATGGTACTTTAAAAATTATTTTAGATTTTAATAAGTCTAAATCTAATCAGTTTTATGCAATTTAATCTGATTGTATCCAAATATGGGCGTGTCTAGGTAGCCTTAATTATGACTGTAACTAGTTACTAGTGTATGGAAGTGGCTACGGGCCCGACAAAAGGACTCCATATTTTTTTCCCGGGTCCGAAAATAGATGTGCACATGCGCGGCAGACTGACTGCATTTTATTGATAACTTTTGTTTTCGGGGCTAGGAATAGGATTAGGGATAGTGGGTTAGGATTAGCCATTAGGGTTAGGGCCAATGCTCCCTCTAAGCTGAGCGCGTGAGCTATCGCTCACACGAATTCAGAGCGTCGCTCATACTACACGTACGATCGCTCACTCCAACGGACATCGCTTAAATTCCTCACAAATTTCGGCCTCAAACAAAATGTCGCTCAGAGACAAAATTTTTTGCTCACTTCAGGCCACACCTTAGAGGGGACATTGGTTAGGGCTAAGAGCAATATCTATAGTCGGACCCCGAAACGGAGTCCGACAATCGCGCATGCACACATCTACAGTCGTAAAAAAATAAAGTCCGTCTAGAGCGCATGCCTTTTGTCGGACCCATAGCCACTGCGTAAATTTAAACACTTAGTTTTTTACTTTTTATTAAATTATGTTAAAATCACTACTGTGATTTTGGAACAGTTATTATCAATACTGTCATCATGTTTTTTTTTAAATACCTATCTTACGAAATTACTGGATAGTAATACTAGTAGTAGTAGTAGGTATGTGACATGAAAATTTCATATTAAATAAATGATTAAATCATATGTTTTTATACATCAGTGAAAATAGCATTGCGAGAGCTTTCCATTGATATAATCAATTTGGCAGTCAGTTAATTTTCAAAAACATTGTGAAGCTTTTAGTGGGCGATTTTTGTTACAATAGACAAAGAAGAAATACTGAGTCACAAATTGACTGGTTGTCACTTAAACTATCATAATGCCAGAGTACCGCTGTTTTTACAGTGAGTTGACTTCTGCTGCATTTTTGTGAGGTTTCTTAATGTTTCATAAGCTTTTTTGCTATTGCTGGATGCTATACTATGTTCTACTGTGTGGCATTGGTTGTCAATCCAGCCTTCTTTAGCCCACCTCATCTCTTTCTTTACTTATCTGCTGCTACCTGGTTGGAGTTTTTGTCTTTCTTTAAGACTCTTCTTTCATCGCATAGATCTAGAATTTTGTTGGTAACCCATAGCTTTTCTTTTATGGTGTCTTCTTCTTTAGTTGTAGTTTGTACATCTTTTAAGCTGTTATCTAATGTCCAAATTTTCCATGTGCCTGACCACTGTTGGTAGGCCAGTTTTAGCATTCCAGTCACACATTGTTATCAGGATGTCTTTCTTTGGTGTTTTCTTGATGATTAGTTCTATTTCCTCAAAGAATATTTCCATTACTTTGTCATCGTGGTCATATACTTGTATGATAATTGGTGTGCAGCTAATGACTGATCCAACTAGTTCTTTCCTAACAAGGAATGCATGCTAACACATATTGATGTTTAGATTATTTTGTGACACTCGTTTGTTGAGGTTTCTCCAAATCCTGTCCATCGGACTTTGGCTAGTCCTACAATGTCCCAGTTATACCGTTGTAATTCTTGTGTTAACTCTTTAACTTTTTCACACTGATATAGGGTGCTGACATTCCCAATACCTAGAGTTGTTCCTTCTTTGGGAAGTTCAATTACGTTGGTTCCAGTAGTATACTTATCGGCCCTACCCTGGTGACCTCCAATGGGAGGCACAGTCATTGTTAATCCAGGCCTTGACCGATCCAGCATGGTTAATCTTTATCTATTGTGTTTTCATGCATTCTTTCTGTGTTCTTATAGACTTGGTGGTGCCCATCTCCTCTCCAAGTAAGGGGCGGATATTTTTTTATATTTTTGGCTTAACCAGGGCTTGAATCCTGGTACCTCTTTCACGCAAGTCAAGTTCACTATCAACTTTGCTATCTAGCCGTTGTTATATCGAAAAATAATTTAAAATACCAGTGACTAATTTTGAAAACATAATCTTAAACAGTATTGTCCAATCTTAAACCAAAGGTAATTAAAAGAGCAACAAGATGATATATAGTAAGTAAAAAAGTAATTCAACTATGTTTTTTTGGACTAAAATTGGGAAAACTGTAAGAAAAATAAAAAGAAAGATAAAAATCTTCAAGCAAGAAATAAATTTTTGAGGATAATAAAATTAAAGTGGGGTATCTGGCTGACTATTACTAAGAATTACAAAGTAAATCGTAGTAAAAAAAAATCTTATGTTGTTTTGGCCTAGTTAGTTTTTGAACAACCATTGGACGAATAAAATGAAAATATGACATGCCATTAAATTGATACAAGAACTTCATTTATGAAAAAAAAACTCATGCTGGAATTAAAATGGGTTATTTGGCAGACTTATACTAAAAAGAAATGTGCTCTCCAGATACATTATCTGTAGTAGGTAGGGATTGTCGGTTTTTTAAAAGCCGGTTTTTTGACAATTCTCGAAGCATTCGACAACCAGTTTTTCTGCCTTTAAAAGCCGGTTTTAGCCTAGCACTAAACAATTAGCAAAAAATGTTGATAAATTCCACTAAATTACAGAGAAATCTGGGAAACTGTGACTTCCCAATGAACTTTCTCCTCTGTCCGACATTGTCATAGTTAGTGTTGACTTGCGGGAAGTATACAACTTGAAACGAGCATCTCATTGAGACGGGAGAGGGGGTTGGGGGAATAAATAATTGGTATCTCATTCTTCTTTCTTTCTTTTTCTTCTTTATCCCTTAACCCGTGGGTAGGTCGTTGGGGCACCGTTGTTGACTGAAAACCAGTTTCCGCCCCTTTCCGGTCTTGAGCTGCCTTTTGGGAGTTGACGAATGACAGGCCGGTCCATTCTTTGATGTTGTCTTCCCATCTCTTCTTTTGTCTTCCTCTTTTCCTTCTTCCGTTGGTTGTACCTTGCATGATTGTCTTTGCAAGACCTCTCGCAACGTGTCTGTACCATCGCAGTTTCCTCTTCTTGACTATGGTGAGAAGGTCTTCGTGAGGGCCGATATTTTATTGCGCACCTCTTCGTTTGTTATGTGTTCTGTGTATGAGATGTTCAATAGCTTGCGGAAACATTTCATCTCCAGCGCACTTATTCTTCTTTGGAGGTCTGCATTAAGCATCCAAGTTCCACACCCATACAGGAAGACCGATGTCACCAGAGAGCACATTAGTCGAGTTTTGGATCTCAGCGATAGTTTGTTGCCTTGCCAAATGTGTTTAAGTTTGCTCAGAGCTGCTGTTGTCTGGGCAATTCTGGCAAGAATTTCTGGCTTTGATCCTTCGTCGGATATTATGGCCCCAAGGTATTTAAAGGAGGAGACAACTTCATGTTTTTGCCCATTTATCCGAGTGTAGTTCATTACTAAACAATAGACAGAGTGAGGCTGTTTTTTTTTTAAGTTGACTAAATTTATGTTCGCCATCCAACACCTCCACCACCGCCAACCCTCTAACCTAAACAAGTCAGGACCGTTGTAAAGCCGCTGTATTGACTAGTGTAACTAATACATCTCACGGATGAGATGAGGGAGGTAAGTGGGGAGATAATTGTATGAAGAAGGGAGAGGCGAGGAGTGAATTTATAGTGCAACAGTGGAAGAATGTTTTGAAATGGGCACTCGATGTGGGTCCAATGAGGTGCAGAGTGTTGTGTACTGTGTCACATATATAGATAACGTTAGAAACTTAGAGGATGAGAGAGAGGGGGGAAAGTGAATCAAATGATTAAAAAAAGAACCGTAATACCTATAGGCTATATAATAATAAGTACTATATTGAGGTCTACATAACTGCGGCTGATTTCAGAACTTTTCTGTGAGCAGCAAACCAAACCTTGTGTCTTTGAGAGCCACATATATTCATAGCATAATATAAATGAAACACGGGAAAGAATTAAGTGACTGACAAATAAAGTTGAACAGTTCGAAGGTCTTGATAGAAATATGTTTAGTCATAAATGCGATTCAAACGAATATATTTGTTTTTTTTTTTTTTTGGTCATATTGATAATTTTTTTCTGTTATTTATTGTTTTACTTAAAAATTGGTTCACATAATTAAATTATACTTTATTCTTTATCATGAACGTTAATAATCTACGACATAAATTGAAAATAATTATTGATAGAATGCTTTAAATATCCATTATTTCACTTATTTATTTAGTAAAACCGACAACCGGTTTCCGCCGGTTTTTTGAGGAATTGACCTTTGACAACCATTTTTTTGAAGTCGGTTTTTGTATAAAGCCTAATCTACAGCTAACTCAAATTTTTTTCATTTTAAAGCCTCATTCTCTGTTTCATCTGTCTGACAGATGACATAAGTAATGTCTTTTTTCCTTAATTTAATTTTACAATCCCATAATATAGATTTGAGTTAATGTATTGAAATTATGCCAGTCATGGCAAAGCTTTCTTCCCACAAGTCTATCAAACATAACATCTTCAAGATCATGAAGTTGTTTTGGTGACAAATCTATATGCTTGATTTTTATCTCATCAAATGTCATTTTTGACAGCATTTCTTCTACCTCCCTTTTATCAAATTCTTCCTTCTTGTGATATTTTGTTGCTATTTGTTAAGGCAAGATTTTTCTCATTTCTGTATGTCTTTTTAAATTCACCATCCAAATAAATAAATAGCAACATGCCATACCAGATTGAAAAGATATCCACTGCTGTTCACACATAGACATTTGTAGTTCATTCCAAAAGCGCAGTAAGTGTATAATTTCCTTAAAATCTATCAATAATAATAGCCTATGTAGCTATTTTATTAAGACAATCATCTCATGCCATTGGTGACCTGGTTCAATCCTGATGTTGCTCAATTTCTTTTTCTTAGTTTTTCTTTTTTGTTTAAGCAATAATTTCTGAGACACATTATTAGTTCTTTTTAAGGATTAAAGAAAGAAGGTGAGTCCCGATTATGACGTTATATTAACAGGGCTTTTGAAAAAAGAAAAATTAAATATAATAATAAATACCAGACATTTCAACTTTGACATTATCTTTATTATTAGAGCATAGGGATTGAATTTTTTTTTTCGATTATCGATATAATTAAAAATGACTAATGAGATTTTTTAAATTATGTGTTCCTACCCCAAAATAGCTCATAAAAAAGATTATAGAATAAAACTTCAAATAGTAATAGTATTCAGCTAATTGTTGTTTGAGGCAAAATTCTTATTAAAAGGTAAATTTTTTCACATTAAAATATCTGACTACAAACAAAACAACAATTAAGAAAACGTTATCCAGACAAATTATTCAATAATTACTGAGTTAAATAATGTGTAAATAGTGTAGCGGCAGACAATGCATTCAATTGTGCAGATAGGTCGCTGACAGCAATTTATGCTGTTAGGATTATGAAATAAATAAAACTAATTTGTTATGTGAGAGAAGCAAAAATAATGAATCAGCTATTTGTAGACCCTCATCATTGCATCATCACCTGCCCGAAATCAAAGTTCGTTGTTATATCAAAAAATAATCCAAAATACACATGACTATTAGAAATCATCAGGAACAATGGACTGAGCTAGAATCAGAAAAATACCATTACATTCTAAAAAAAATTATTCTTGGCCTACAGTTTATGCGATTTTATATGGATTGACTTCAAATTGATTTTATTTCCTTTAGTATTTAATGTAGATTTCTTCTGCATGAGTATTGGTCTGGTAAATGTTAACTAAATTACCTTTACTGTGATTCTAATAAAGAATTGGACTTTTTTATTTTTATGCAGAAATAAATTATGTGCTAACATATAATTTTAAAATCTAATTAAATAAAAATGTAAATAAGATGTCAGTCGTGATATCATCACTTTAAAAGTTACTCACCGATGCCTGGACATTTTGACACAAAATAGCTGTAAATTACTATGCATGTTTTTATTTACTTATTTTATAGATATCATCTGTTAAATTAAAAAAAAAATTACTTTTTTAAAAAAACCATGGGAGGTAAATCAAAAGTCACCAAGTGCCAACTAAAATTGCTTCAGTATTTTTTGTATTTCTCAAACGTTATTGTAAAATCGTTCTCTGTATGTAAGTAAAAGCAACGATAAATAATTCTCATATACAATTTACAATAGCTTCTTTCCTCTCATGCTGTTAGTAAATTTGCCTTTTTTCTTGAATATTTTTTTTTGTGAATCAATTTACTATAGTCATAAACTTCTTCTGCGTAAACTTTCTAATTGTGTACAACTTCTGATCATCATATCTCACTGCCATTGAATGCAGTGAGAATGTAGAAAGGACTAGTACTTAATACATTTCTGTTCCATATATTTATTTGAAATGTATGTTTTTCCCTAGATCACATCAACTGATTTTAGTGATGAGCAGCACCTCCAAGTACTTTTAAAAAATCTGCAAAATGTTTTCTCAGAATTCAAAGCTCATGAACATATTGAAAATAGTCTCATCATGAAGCAGTTGAAAAACAAGCTTCGGGCTGCATCTGTCACCAGTGCAGCTGTCTGCAACTGTCACAATGACAACAGACTTTCTGAAATGCTTCATTTGGTTCTAGATGGATATAAGTAAGAAAAAATATTCTGTAGCATTAATTTATTGTGCAGTCATACTTTGAAATTTGCATTATTTTTTAGCTTCTCAATATAATTTGTTCAATATGATTTTTTAGGCTGACTCAAAAAACTACAACAGAACGCCAGAATTATGGAGATAGATTAAAAACAGCATTGGAAGATTTTACAAAAAAGTTTATTCCTCACATGGAAGAAGAGGAGATGGTAAACATTATATTCTGAGCAAAACCAATTTAAATATATTGTTGTTTTATCTTCCATTAAAAAATTTCAGCAAAACTTTTCAAATTTCTTATTGTTTTTTTCTGTTAAATTTGAATTATTTATCATAATATATTTTTAGGTTTTTCAACCAATGCTAATGCAGTATTTTAGCTATGATGAATTAAAAGAATTAAAAGCAAAAGTAATTGAGCAGCATCACATAACCAAGAGTCAGGAAGAAGTGCATAATGAAAAATGTGTTGCAGACTATAAAGAATGTTAGTATATGTCTAAAATACTCTATCTTGTTTTCAAATCTGATTATTGTGACCAAAATTTCTGTGGTAATCTTAAATTAGTTTTAAAAAATGTAAAATTATTGTCTATTTTACTTTGCCCTTTTAATTTATTTAGCTGATGATACCTGTGAAGAAGATATTAACCAGAGTGGAGATCACTTCTCTAATCTACCGACTGAAATTTGTCAGAAAATTTTCTCTTTTCTTGGTCCTAAAGATTTAGTTAAGATTTCTCAGGTTTCAAAACGATGGAAACATTTAACGAAAGACCCAACCTTATGGACTCATATGTATCCTGTACATTGGGCACAAGGTATTTCTGAAATAATCTTACTTATACAATATACATTCATACCCCACTTAATGCTGTTTTGTTTAGCATTGTTCCAAAATAACATTGTTTTTCCCAAGACATACATTTTCATAAATTAATGAAATTTTTTTTTTAAATCATTAGGATATATAACATATGGTAAATCTCTGATATCATTAACACTAGTCTGGTAGCGGTATTAGTCTGTTGTGAATACTTATGATGTTATATTGTGTATGAAAGATAAAAAAGTTTTTTTTATTATGGTTTTTATTTAAAAGCATAAAAAGAGTAGTAAAGATGAAATGTAAACACAAATTAATGAACATATTACTAGAAAATAAATGGAATTGTTTTAGAAGCAAATAAAATATAAGTGTCGTGACCATCTAAATATATAGAACATTAATTTATTTATATCTAGTTATCAACTAATGTAACAACATATTTAGTCCAGTGTATTGTATTTACATATGCTTTTAAAATTCTTTCACGCAAAAGCTATGTGTGTACCATTGATATTCTTTCAAATTTTAATGCTGTGTGTAGAGTAGTAAGCAAACGTATTTGTGAACAGACAGACATAAATACCTAAAGAAGCTTACATTTATATATGGAGAGTTAATCCTTATGGTGGTATGAGATTTAAAAAGTACATGTCTTTTACTTCTAGGTAACTGGAGTTTTTTTCCTGAGCCATTAGGTGGTGTGGATGGTCCTGGTTTGGTATTTAAAAAGTTCACTGACATAGGTTCATACTCTTGTATTGATGAAGATGCAGATTTTGATGACTCTGAAGATAGTGATGGGACAGATGGAGTTGAATCAGATGACCTGAAGCAGGTAAAGTCACTTTTGAACATCAGTCTAAATTTATTCCAAAACAAACAAAAAACTTTAAAAAATCTTTAGACATTTTTTTTTAAATACTTATAAATTAAAATGAATTATATCACAATAAAATATCATTAAAAAATCATCAAACTTTTAAAAAATATATAAATCAAATTTTCCTTTTTTTCTGTGAATTCCTTTACCAGTTAAACTGGTTCTATTATTGATTTTAAAATTAAAAAAAAATGTTTATATTGACAGTGCCTATTTCATTTTTTATTTCTGTGCAGATTTTACTTGAAGCTAAGCTGTTAACTGCAGTAGTGAAGTATTTGCTTCCTACTGTTGGTGAAGGGGTGAAAGTATTTGACCTGGCATATAGTCGAGGACTTAGCAGTAGTCTGGTATTAATATTTATTATTAAGCTGTATTTGAATTACACATTGATGAGATATTAAATAGTAACTCTTAATAGAGTTTTACATAATCTCAAAAAATCATTATTATTCTCTGAGAAGAAAATGCAATTGTGAAAACAATACACACAAATAAACTCACTTAGGAAGTCCCTTAAAGAAAATAATAAAAATTGTAGGAAGCTCCTTAAAGAAAATAACAAAAATTGTTCTATTGCAATCATACTTAAAGCAATATAGCTTTTAACTGCATTATATTTAAATAAACCAGACAATTTAAAAAAGACAAGTTTTTTCATAAGAATTAAAGCCTTGTTTATCATAGATGAAAGGTTAAATTTGTACAGCTAAGAGATGCCATGCATCATATTTGAATCATAATTAGGTTGAAAATCTCTCCATTTGATTCCTGTGAAAGAATCTTTCAAATCTCGATTCTGATGAGTGATCCAATCACTTATATATATACATATATATATTAATATGTTCAACAAAAATTTAGTTTAAAAAATATAAGTATGACTTGTGGAAAAAAGGGGAAATATTCCAAAATTTTCTTAAATCACAATAACTTCAATTATTGAGTGAAAATTAACACAAAAAGAGCACAAAAAAAGTGAAATATAATTATTATTCATATACAACATGAAAATTTATTTGCATTTAATGATAGCTCTTTCCTGAATTAAATACCAGTTATAGGAGTTTTTCTTTTGCGTTAGATCATCAGTCCAAATCGCTAGGACCTTCTCTGTTCTTTCTAACAATTCATCTTAGGAAAACTAAGGAATAGTTTGTTTTTCTTAAGAAGAACTACATTACTCAACTAAATCTGTTCATATTAAATAAAGAATTCATCCAGTGTTCAACCTGTTTACAATAAACTTCTCTTGCTTTAACGCTTTCCCGCACTCAAAAAGTTGTTAATTAATGATCTCTCCCATACAATACACATCATCACTTTGACATTAGCCGCCTGACATTGGCTGTAATATTCCATTTAGCACTTTTACTGGGTAGTGTTGGATGCATATGTATTTGAATCTTTTATTCATTTAAATAAACAAAATTAAAAGAGTTACCGAAATCATCATCATTGCCCTTCACCCAAGGCAGGGCAGGGATTCCATTTCTTTGTTCTCTGGTGGATTTTTTCATGATTCAGCCAATTGCAAGAAGGAAAAAGAATGGTGACAACAAGCATCCTTGCCTGACTCCAGTTTGCACCTGGAAGCTTTTTGCGAGCTGTCTTCCTTGGAGTTCTCTGCAGGACATTCCATTGTAAGAGTTCTTTATAATGTTTACTAGCTTTGGTGGGATTCTGTAGTACCAAAGAAGCTTCCAGAGGGTCTATCTATGCTTTTAAATGCCTTCTCAAAGTCCACAAAGTTGACATACAGAAGTGTTGATCTGTGCATGATCTGTTTTTCTGAAAACCTGCCTGCTCATCTCGCAGCTGTGGGTTGACTGTGTCTTTCATCCTCTCCAAGAAAATCCTGTTAAAAACCTTGCCTGGTACAGATAGTAATGTGATGCCCCTGTAGTTGCTGCAGTTGCTGAGATCACCTTTTTTTTGGAGGCTTGACAAGGTAACCTTCCTTCCAGTCTGCTGGTATGTCTTCTTCGTCCCAGATCCTCCCGAAGATGTATTCAAGTCTGCCTTTAGTGCTTCTTCTGGAATGTCATCTGGTCCAGCTGCTTTTCCATTCTTCATCAGGGTGATGGCTTTCATGATCTCCTCTCTTGTGGGCTTTTGTTGCTGATAGGGAGATCCACTTTGGATGGTTCAATGTCTAGGGGTTTCAGGGTGCTTGGTTCAATGTCTAGGGGTTTCAGGGTGCTGGTCCATTCAGGAGTTCGTCAAAGTGTTCAGCCCATGTATTTAACTGTTTATCTAAACTTTTTATGGTTTTTCCCTGCTAGTCTTTGACATGTCTTTCTGAATTGTTCATCTTCCCTAAGAGTCTCTTGGTTATGCTGTATAGTATTTTCATGTCCTCGCTGTAAGCTGCCTGTTTTGCCTCTGCTGCTTGGATACGACTCCACAATCATGAGGATGTATGACTATGTCTGTATGTCTCGCAATCTAATGTGACATATGACGTGGCAAGTTCTGAATGTCTGAAACAGGCAAGGTCTACTCATGACATTAAAAACTATCACCAAAAAACTCACCTTGCTCAAAATAATGAATTCACTCAATGTAGTGCAATGCTGGGTTGGTTTAAATGAACTACAGATAAACGGTGTCTGGATGTGGTCAGATAATACAAATGTCACCACTACAGAAAGAAATATGGTGTTTGCTACTGGGCAGCCGAATAATTATCTCAATATGGAGCATTGCGCAATTATTTATCTCACTGGAGAACGGCGCTCACGATATGCCTTGTTCTTTCTTTAAAGAATTTTGTTTGTGAATATAAACAATAAAATATGAACATCACCGATACATCTTTGTGAATATGAACAGTAAAATGTGAACATCACCGATACATGTTTGTGAATATAAACAATAAAATATGAACATCAACGATACATCTTTGTGAATATGAACAGTAAAATGTGAAATATCAACGATACATGTTTGTGAATATAAGCAGTAAAATATGAACATCACCGTTACATCTTTGTGAATATGAACAGTACAAATGAACATCACCGATACATGTTTGTGAATGTGAACAGTAAAATGTGAACATCACCGATACATGTTTAGAATGTGAACAGTAAAATGTGAACATCACCGATACATGTTTGTGAATATGAACAGTAAATGTGAACATCACTGATACATGTTTGTGAATGCATCATAAATGTGAACATCACCGATACATCTTTGTGAATATGAACAGTAAAATGTGAACATCACCGATACATGTTTGTGAATGTGAACAGTAAAATGTGAACATCACCGACACATGTTAGTGAATATAAACAGTAAATATGAACATCACCGATACATGTTTGTGAATATAAACAGTACGAAGATTACTGACATATGTTAGTAATATAAACAGTAAAATATGTGCACATTGATACATATTTGTGATATGCACAGTAAATATGTACAATACTACTACATATTTGTGAATATAAACAGTAAAATTTCTTACAATTCTGATACATCTTTTTTTCTTTTACTCCTTAGAAATTCTCCCTTTTTTTAAATTTGCATTTTAAACCAAGGGCGGCAAACTACGGCCCGCGGGCCCGTCAGAGTGTATTATGCGGCCCGTTTTCATGTACAAGCAGATCCTATTTAAATATTAGTTCTCTTTGTTTTGAGTTTTTGCTATATATTTAAAATTTTATTCCGACTATTTTATTTGAATCTAGTGATATTAAATTGGTTTTGTTGCTCCAAAATATTAGTTAGAACTGTTTGACCTACTAGCAGATTGCAGACCTGGAAGGACAAGTCTGACAGGTTTTTGTTGAAATAATTAAAAATAGTAAAGTCTTATTATCAAATTGTAACTGATCAAGTTTGAATTTTAAAATGTAATCTGCATATATATAAGTGTGTGGATGAAATAAATGACAAATTATCTTTAAATCTAGATGTATACTTTGTAAATTTAATAAAGTAGATAATATATATATATGCGGCCCGTCGATAACGATCAAGTTTTCTCAATGTGCCCTCCGTAGAAAAAGTTTGCCCACCCCTGTTTTAAACTATTTAAATTGTATATCTATATTTTGCGTTGCTAATGATATATTGTACTCTTGAAGCACATATGTCTTTGTAAAAGTATATGATTCTAGCCGTGGTGTACAGTATTATGTTTTAATACAGAGTCGTTTACCAGTATATAATATATTTGACCTATCCCATAATCCACCAATCGATACTCTTATTGTTTGTATAATATATAAACCTAAATTAAGGTCAATATGTTGCAGAGGTCGTTTTTTTAATTTTACAAATAAACATCAAATGACAAATGGCTATTTTTCTACACTTCAAATGTATTTCATATAAATTTTGTAGACATTGTTTGAAACATTTACTACACATTGGCATAAACACTTGAACCTGAACACATCGACCTCAACATATGGGCATAAACATGGACCTAAACACATAAACCTAAACACATAAACCTCAACACATGGGCATAAACACATGGGACTGAACATCAACCTAAACACATAAACCTCAACACATGGGCATAAACACATGGACCTAAACACATCAACCTAAACACATAAAACTCAACACATGGACATAAACACATGGACCTAAACACATCAACTCCAAACACATCAACCTAAACACATAAAACCTCAACACATGGGCATAAACATGGACCTGAACACATCAACCTAAACACATAAACCTCAACACATGGGCATAAACACATGGACCTTAAACACATCAACCTAAACACATCAACCTAAACACATAAACTCAACACATGGCCATAAACATGGACCTGGAACACATCAACGTAAACACATAAACCTAAACACATAAACCTCAACACATGGGCATAAACACATGGACCTGAACACATCAACCTAAACACATAAACCTCAACAAATGGCACAAAAACATGGACCTGAACACATCAACCTAAACACATAAACCTCAACACATGGGCATAAACACATGGACCTGAACACATAACCTAAACACATAAACCTCAACACATGGGCATAAACACATGGACCTGAACACATCAACCTAAACACATAAACCTCAACACATGGGCATAAACACATGGACCTGAACACATCAACCTAAACATAAACCTCAACACATGGGCATAAACACATGACCTGAACACATCAACCTAAACATGTAAACCTCAACATGGGCATAAACACATGGACCTGAACACATCAACCTAAACACATAAACCCTCAACACATGGGCATAAACACAGACCTGAACACATCAACCTAAACACATAAACCTCAACACATGGGCATAAACACATGGGACTGAACACATCAACCTAAACACATAAAACCTCAACACATGGGCATAGACACATGGACCTAAACACATCAACCTAAAACATGAACCTCAACACACATGGGCATAAACACATGGACCTAAACACATCAACCTAAACAAATCCTCACCATATGCATAAACACATGGACCTGAACACATCAACCCAAACACATAAACCTCAAACACATAAACCTCAACACAGGGCATAAACACATCAACGTAAACACATAAACCTAAACACATAAACCTCAACACATAAGCATAGACACATGGACCTGAACACATCAACCTAAACACATAAACCTCAACACATGGGCATAAACATTATTGACCTGAACACATCAACTCCAACACTTAAACCTCAACACATGGGCATAAACACATGGACCTGAACACATCAACCTAAACACATAAACCTCAACACATAAGCATAAACACATGGATCTAAACACATCAACCTAAACATTACAAACCTCAACACATGGGCATAGACACATTGACCTGAACACATCAACCTAAACACATAAACCTCAACACATGGGCATAGACACATGGACCTGAACACATCCACCTAAACACATAAACCTCAACACATGGGCATAGACACATGGACCTGAACACATCAACCTAAACACATAAACCTCAACACATGGGCATAGACACATGGACCTGAACACATCAACCTAAACACATAAACCTCAACACATGGGCATAGACATGGACCTGAACACATCAACCGTAACTTATGGACTTCAACTGTGCTTCATTAAGTTTGTGTACTGTGCTTCATTAAGTTTGTGTACTGTGCTTCATTAAGTTTGTGTACTGTGCTTCATTAAGTTTATGTACTGTGCTTCATTAAGTTTATGTACTGTGCTTCATTCAGTTTATGTACTGTGCTTCATTAAGTTTATGTACTGTGCTTCATTAAGTTTATGTACTGTGCTTCATTAAGTTTGTGTACTGTGCTTCATTAAGTTTGTGTACATGTACTCTAGTTTTACATAATACAAGATCAAGACAAAAATGTTCACAAATTGATTAAGAATACTATAAGACATATTTTCTATGTAGTTTCATGCTTAAACAGTTTTCCATTTTAACACAATTAAAAACATCATATTTAGCTTCAAAATTGACATAATGTTTAACTTAAATAAAAAAATGTATTAATATATTTTCTTATAATCAGTTGTATTATTACGGCAAAAGTTGTATAAATAGCAATTTACTTTTCTATTGGCAACATTTAAGAAAAAAGGTTATGATTATTTATGCCTAACATTGTAAGACATTACTAATCGAATTTTAGTATAATATGCTTTACTAATAAGTGTATCGAAAAAAACATAATTACAATATCACAATAGTTGTCAAAGATGTTGGTTTTTGAGACTTACTTAAACTGTTTTCTTTTTTCCAACTACATGTTCAGAAAATTTTTTTATGAAAGTGGAGGAGAATGAAAGCATCATTGTTTGTGTAATGTGCGTCATTACTGTATACTGTAGGTGTCATTAAGTCGGTGTAATGTGCGCTTTGTCTGTATATCACTGTGCGTCAGTTGCTTGTGTAACGCGTTTGGTTAATCGATTTAATTGTGCGTCATGTTTGTGCATCATCAAGTTTATGTACTTGCGTCAATAATATTTTTGTATTGTGCGTCGTTAATTTGATGTATTGTGAGTAATTAATTTTATATACTTGCGTTATTAAGTTTGGGTAATGTGTGTCGTTAAATGTGTGTATTGAGCATAATTAAGTTTGTGTTTGTGCGTAATTAAGTTTTTGTAATTACGTCATTAACTGTTTGTACTGTGCGTCAATAAGTTTATGTACTTCCGTCATTAAGTGTGTACTGTGCGTCATTAAGTGTGTGTACTGTGCGTCATTAAGTAAGTGTACTTCCGTCATTAAGTGTGTGTACTGTGCGTCATTAAGTGTTAGTACCGTGCGTCATTAAGTGCAAAATTCGTGCGTCATTAAGTGTGTACTGTAGTGTCATTAAGTGTAAGTGTACTTCCACACAGAGTGTGTACTGTGCGTTTTAAAGTGTACTTCCGTCATTAAGTCTGTGTACTTCGTCATTAATTGTGTGTACTGTGCGTCATTGGGCGTGTGTACTGTGCGTCATTAAGTCTGTGTACTGTGCGTCATTGCTGTGTGTACTGTGCGTCATTAAGTGTGTACTGTGCGTCATTAAGTCTGTAGTACTAGTGTCATTAAGTGTGTGTACTGTGCGTCATTAAGTGTGTGTACTGTGCGTCATTAAGTAAGTGTACTTGTCATTAAATGTGTGTACTGTGCGTCATTAAGTGTGTGTACTGTGCGTCATTAAGTAAGTGTACTTCCGTCATTAAGTGTGTGTAGTGTGCGTCATTAAGTGTGTGTACTGTGCGTCATAAGTGTACTCGTCATTAAGTCTGTGTACTGTGCGTCATTAATTGTGTGTACTGTGCGTCATTATGTGTGTACTGTGCGTCATTAAGTCTGTGTATTGTGCGTCATTAAGTGTGTGTACTGTGCGTCATTAAGTGTGTGTACTGTGCGTCATTAAGTGTGTGTACTGTGCGTCATTAAGTGTGTGTACTGTGCGTCATTAAGTGTGTGTACTGTGCGTCTTTAAGTCTGTGTACTTCCGGTCATTAATTCAGTGGTACTGTGCGTCATTAAGTGTGTGTACTGTGAGTCATTATGTGTACTGTGCGTCATTATGAGTGTGTACCGAGCGTCATTAAGTTTATGTACTGTGCGTCATTAAGTTTGTGTACTGTGCGTCATTAATTGTGTACTGTGCGTAATTAAGTGTACTGTGCGTCATTAAGTCTGTGTACTGTGTGTCATTAAGTCTGTGTACTGTGCGTCATTATGTGTGTACTGTGCGTCATTAAGTGTGTGTACTGTGCGTCATTAAGTGTGTGTACTGTGCGTCATTAAGTGTTTGCACTGAGCGTCATTAAGTTTATGTACTGTGCGTCATTAAGTTTGTGTACTGTGCGTCATTAAGTTTGTGTACCTATGCTATTAAGTGTGTATACTTCCGTCATTAAGTGTGTACTGTGCGTCATTAATTGTGTACTGTGCGTCATTAAGTGTGTGTACTGTGCGTCATTAAGTCCGTGTACTGTGCGTCATTAAGTCCGTGTACTGTGCGTCATTAAGTCTGTGTACTGTGCGTCATTAAGTGTGTGTACTGTGCGTCATTAAGTGTGTGAACTGTGCGTCATTAAGTGTGTGTACTGTGCGTCATTAAGTGTGTGTACTGTGCGTCATTAAGTGTGTGTACTGTGCGTCATTAAGTCTGTGTACTGTGCGTCATTAAGTCGGTGTACTGTGCGTCATTAAGTCTGTGTACTGTGCGTCATTAAGTGTGTGTACTGTGCGTCATTAAGTAAGTGTACTTCCGTCATTAAGTCTGTGTACTGTGCGTCATTAAGTGTGTGTACTGTGCGTCATTAAGTGTGTGTACTGTGCGTCATTAAGTGTGTGTACTGTGCGTCTTTAAGTCTGTGTACTTCCGTCATTAATTGTGTGTACTGTGCGTCATTAAGTGTGTGTACTGTGAGTCATTATGTGTACTGTGCGTCATTATGATGTGTACTGAGCGTCATTAAGTTTATGTACTGTGCGTCATTAAGTTTGTGTACTGTGCGTCATTTGGCAAGTGTGTACTTCCGTCATTAAGTCTGTGTACTGTGCGTCATTAATTGTGTGTACTGTGCGTCATTATGTGTGTACTGTGCGTCATTAAGTGTGTGTACTGTGCGTCATTATGTGTGTACTGTGCGTCATTAAGTGTGCGTACTGTGCGTCATTAAGTAAGTGTACTTCCGTCATTAAGTGTGTACTGTGCGTCATTAAGTGTGTACTGTGCGTCATTAAGTAAGTGTACTTCCGTCATTAAGTCTGTGTACTGTGCGTCTAAGTGTGTGTGTACTGTGCGTCATTAAGTCTGTGTATTGTGCGTTATTAAGTGTGTGTACTGTGCGTCATTAAGTGTGTGTACTTCCGTCATTAATTGTGTGTACTGTGCGTCATTAAGTCTGTGTACTGTGCGTCATTAAGTGTGTGTACTGTGCGTCATTAAGTGTGTGTACTGTGCGTCATTAAGTGTGTGTACTGTGCGTCTTTAAGTCTGTGTACTTCCGTCATTAAGTGTGTACTGTGCGTCATTAAGTGTGTGTGTACTGTGAGTCATTATGTGTACTGTGCGTCATTATGATGTGTACTGAGCGTCATTAAGTTTATGTACTGTGCGTCATTAAGTTTGTGTACTGTGCGTCATTAAGTTTGTGTACCTGCGTCATTAAGTGTGTATACTTCCGTCATTAAGTGTGTGTACTGTGCGTCATTAATTGTGTACTGTGCGTCATTAAGTGTGTACTGTGCGTCATTAAGTCCGTGTACTGTGCGTCATTAAGTCTGTGTACTGTGCGTCATTAAGTGTGTGTACTGTGCGTCATTAAGTGTGTGAACTGTGCGTCATTAAGTGTGTGGTACTGTGCGTCATTAAGTAAGTGTACTTCTGTCATTAAGTGTGTGTTTTGTGGGTCATTAAGTGTGTGTACTGTGAGTCATTAAGTAAGTGTACTTCCGTCATTAAGTCTGTGTACTGTGCGTCATTATGTGTGTACTGTGCGTCATTAAGTGTGTGTACTGTGCGTCATTAAGTGTGTGTACTGTGCGTCATTAAGTAAGTGTACTTCTGTCATTAAGTGTGTGTTTTGTGGGTCATTAAGTGTGTGGGTACTGTGAGTCATTAAGTAAGTGTACTCCGTCATTAAGTCTGTGTACTGTGCGTCATTAAGTGTGTGTACTGTGCGTCATTAAGTGTGTGTACTGTGCGTCATTAAGTCTGTGTATTGTGCGTCATTAAGTGTGTGTGTACTGTGCGTCATTAAGTGTGTGTACTGTGCGTCATTAAGTCTGTGTACTGTGCGTCATTAAGTCTGTGTAATTGTGCGTCTTTAAGTCTGTGTACTGTGCGTCATTAAGTCTGTGTACTGTGCGTCATTAAGTGTGTGTACTGTGCGTAATTATGTGTGTACTGTGCGTCATTAAGTGTGTGTACTGTGCGTCATTAAGTCTGTGTATTGTGCGTTATTAAGTGTGTGTACTGTGCGTCATTAAGTGTGTGTACTCCGTCATTAATTGTGTGTACTGTGCGTCATTAAGTCTGTGTACTGTGCGTCATTAAGTGTGTGTACTGTGCGTCATTAAGTGTGTGTACTGTGCGTCATTAAGTGTGTGTACTGTGCGTCTTTAAGTCTGTGTACTCCGTCATTAAGTGTGTGTACTGCGTCATTAAGTGTGTACTGTATGTCATTAATTGTGTACAGTGCGTCATTAAGTCTGTGTACTGTGCGTCATTATGTGTGTACTGTGCGTCATTAAGTGTGTGTACTGTGCGTCATTAAGTTTGAGTATTGCGCGTCATTAAGTGTGTGTACTGTAAGATATGTTTTATGATATACGAACGTTCCACGCACAAAAATTGTATGAGAAAGGATTTTATTTTTATTTATTTTACAAAATAAGCGAATTGAACAGCACATCTTTAGTAGGGAATAGAACAGCACATCTGTATATGGGAATAGAACAGCACATCTGTAGTTGGGAATAGAACAGCACATCTGTAGTTGGGAATAGAACAGCACATCTGTAGGAGGGAATAGAACAGCACACATCTTTAGTAGGGAATAGAACAGCACATCTGTAGTTGGGAATAGAACAGCACATCTGGTAGTTGGGAATAGAACAGCACATTTGTAGTTGGGAATAGAACAGCACATCTGTAGTTGGGAATAGAACAGCACATCTGTAGGAGGGAATAGAACAGCACACATCTTTAGTAGGGAATAGAACAGCACATCTGTAGTTGGGAATAAACAGCACATCTGTTGTATGGAATAGAACAGCACATCTGTAGTAGGGAATTAAACAGCACATCTGTAGTTGGGAATTGAAATTCAGCAATCGTGGTAGAGAATTTAACATTAAAAAGACTGTAGTTGGGAATACTAATAGACTTTATAAGAGCTTCGATTTTGATAAAACGTAGAAAACGTTGGGCGCATGTTATACAACACTAGAATTAATTTGACATACTCATATGCATTTTGTTATCTAGACTAAGTTTTAATAAATGATCTGCAATATCGTGATACTTTGAAAACCTTCTGTAATCATTCTTTTGGGATTTAATTGTTAACATTTGATGATTATGATACTGTAATACAAACATTCGCGCATAATATAAGATTCTATGCGCTCAACATATTTTTCGTTTTTATAAAATCAGAAGCTCTTATAAAGTCTATTAATATTACCATGTTACCAATTTATTCAGAAATTATTTTCTGCTTTTTAGTACGCAAGAAAAACGTTGTTTTTTATAAAATATTTTTTTTATAATGTAATTTTTTTATATGTATGGGTTAAAGGAAAACTCGGTGTGCTTCTATAAATTTCAGTAACTTGTCACTGTAACTTATTTACTTCCTTCTCTTGGAGGCCACCCTCTCTTAGCATAACGCTCAGAGTCTGCTCTGCTATTCCAGAGGCACAAAAAACATCGAAATTTTGCATTCCTCCTTGGAGCCCTAATGTGATGGCTATGACCTTTAAATCCCCACAAAATCAACCACTTTATGCTGATCATAATTCAGAGCAGCAGTTTCATGTTTTAATACGTCTCTTTCAGTGTTACTGATTTTGCCACTGGAATTGATGATACTGTGTTTCCATTAAATAGAAGAATTGCTTTCATACTGCGCTTTGATAAATCAATAAACAATCTCCACTGGATTTCTATCGTAAACACCCCATAGAGGTGACAAGACATTCAATATTATTACAATATAACAAGTCTTGCTTATTTAAAAGAGCTGGACATTTAAACTTGTATTCATTTAAATATATCCAACCACATAATTGGTTGATCACATACAAAATATTGATATTATCACATATCATTGTCTGTGGTTATTTTGTACATTTGTGCTAAAAAATTATATACCTGCTGTTCAGAGTTCTGGCAAAATTAGTCATTAAATTATCTTCATGACAGATATAAGCATAAACCTTGTAAATAACATTTGAGGTTTTCAAAAACCTGACGTGATACATACAAACCAAGTACATCAAAGCTTATCACTTTAAACAAGCTTTTGGAAATTTATAATGTTTTACTAGCAGTTTTTTTTTCGTGTAGTTCAGTTTTATAAACACAGTCTAATGTACCAGTAAATAGCCCGTTAAACACATGCATGTGATCCTCACGCTGACAAATCTCAGAGAATTTGTCAGAACTCCACTGTGAGTAAAGTTATTAAATTATCAAAATTATCTTAGCACACCTCTGTATACAGATGTTAAAGTGGAACACAAGATTAAAGATGATGTGTAGTTATTCTTTTTTTTCCCAGATTTGCTATGAAACAGGCTTCAGTTAGAGCCAGTAGAAACAGTTGATAGTACACTACTGGTCATATATATATATATGTATATATATATATGTGTATATATATATATATATGTATCTATATATATGTATATATATATATATATATATATATATATATATATATATGGATATAAAATACATAAGTTGGCAACCTGTACAAGAAGCACTGGTTACAAGATTCAAAAGGACTGAGAAACTTTTGTAGAAGCTTTAAATGACTTTTAACTTTGGCGATGTGGCCCAGCAAGAGAAGATTCCCCCCTCCCTTTAGCTGATGATTTGTATATATAGTGTTATTTATCACAGTTGCCTAAGAGGCGGCACTATTCAATTTGTTCTGCTCTTATGAAGAGCCCCGGTTTCCCACCCCTAGTCTATAACATACCATAATTACAGAAAAATCTATATAAATAATAGCGATTTGAGTTCTGCGTTAATCAAAAGTAAAGAATTAATACAACAGTATTCAGTTTAAAATGCAATCATGAAAAAATCGGATCTGCCCGAAACTGTACAACCTTAGCCTACTGATCTAGCCTAAGGGGAAATAACTCTATGCAAAGATTTTGCAGGGTACAGCTAGTACTGATATATTTTGTTGTGTCAAGTATTTCGAAGTACGAACAGAAACTGATACAGTAAGAAGACACCGCTTTGCTGTTTCGCTTAGCGCTGTTCCCGGTTAACGCTCTTTTATTTGAACTGTGGGCAACATTTGCTTCGCTATATCCGAAGCAGTTTATGTGTTTCTTCTTTCCTTCGGTGTTATAAGAAGTTATTTTTATCATCTCAAACATGTGTTCACTTAATTGTAAGTAGTATAATTTTTTTATAAAATAACAATTGATATAGTGATCAAGATTTTGATTCTTAGTTTCTACCCTGGGGGATAATAAAAAACAAGGACATAAAGCAACAAGAAAAAACATTTCACTAGAAAAAAAAAAAAAAAAACTAAAATACAAGTGATTAGAAGATTAGATACTGGTGAACGTCAACTTCAAATTGGTGCTGCATTGAATTTAGCAACTTCAACAATAAGGACTTCTCTAGGAATAAAGAAAAATACCGTCATCGGCAACTGTACCTACGACAAAGCTCTGCAACTAGAATTACCCGTTCTAGAAATAATACAATAGAGGAAATGGAAAATGACTTTCTATATGGATTGAAGACGAGATTGAACGCAATATGCCATTAAGCCAATCTATTATAATGGAAAATACAAGAAGAATTTTTAATTACATTCAGGTTATGCAAGTGACACAAGTGAAATCTTTCACTAACCCAATTATTTACATGATGAGATAACCTCGTACAACGCTGCTTCACATTACGCTCTACTTAAGGTATTTAATTGGTAAGGGGATCAGATGACAGCTGGAGATATTGACACCTACTTATATAAATTAGTTATTGTAATTATTCGAAAATGGGTTTTTTTTTTTTATTAAATGTTGTCACTGGTTATTTTAATTATGACAAAAAAAACATTTGTTGGTGCTTAGTGTTCATAGGAGCTTGATTTCTAAGAAGAAAATGTGATCACAAATATGGGTTGTTCGAATATTTTGTTAAACAATGTTGGTGTGTTTTGTATGTGTTTGTGTTTTTGTGTGTATCTATGTCTATCTGTGTGTATGTTTGTGCAGCATGTGTGTATGTGCATGTACGTGTATGGGTATGTCTTATTACGACTCGTGTATATATATATATATATGTGTGTGTGTGTGTATGTGTGTGTGTGTGTAAGTGAGTGTGTGAATGTGTGTGTATGTGTAAGTGTGTGTAAGTGTGTAAGTGAGTATGTAAATGTGTTTGTGTAATGTTGTGGAGTGGTGTGTGCCTGTGCCTTGAGTGTGTGTGTATATATGTGTGTGTGTACTAACTCTAACCACATTGTTGTCACTATCTTTGTTTATTGTGAAGTTCATTATCTTCATACTACTGACATATTGAAACAGATATTGTCTGGAATTATCTATATTTTGCTTTTTTGTTGATGGGTTGTTTTTATTAGCCATCCGGAATTGTGGATTTACGATGATTATACTCTGTTGAACGATTGTATTTCTAAACTGCTCAACCAAACACACATACAGACAAACACACATACTTTCATTTTTATTAATAGACATGTGAGAAAATGTTGCTTTCATTGCTCCAGCACATGTTTCGCACATCAGCTAATAAAAGGAAATATTATTTTCTCAAGTTTTTCATTTTTATTCCCAACAGCATAAATAAAAGAATTATTGTCCGTTATGAGCAAAAAACATTGAAGAAGACTGTAGCTGATTGAAAAACAAGACTCCAAGGACCAGAGAAAATTAAAATAAATCCAACTTTAAAGAGACTCATTTAATTTCTCTGTAACAGCTTATGACATGTAATAAACAATGCTATAGGTTTCTTTATCGCAAACATTGATTTTCACGTAATTTATTAAGACAAACACAAAATTAACCAACTGTAGCAACATGAGTAGCTGTCATTGAATCATATATATATATATATATATATATATATATATATCTATATATATATATATATATATATATGCTGTAAAAGTTTGATTATTAATTTGATTGCATAATTGCATGTTTCCTGACATTAACCGTTTAAGAAAAAACTTTCTTTTAAATTTTAAAATCTCAAGTTTGTTTAATGTTTCTAGCAAATGGCAACAGATACACCTAATGAATAATTTCGAAAACGGAGATTTAACGAGATTTTAGACTAGCTTAAAATAAATATATCTATAAAGTCTGTACGTTTTCACTATACTACTTATACATACAGTGTGTGACCGTATTTATTATTCAATTCACCAGGTGGAATATGTTTTGTCTGTATCTAAACAATGTTTGATTATTAATATTGTGTATATTTATATCTATCATAAAGCTCGACGTCAAGTATATCGAATCAATGATTTTATACTGTCAACTCAACTACTAGGGATGACTTCAATCAACAACCTATCTAGTATAAGTTCATTGGTACAGTGCTCAATAAACTGTCTGTCCAACTCCAACAACTGTCAACACTTCCTTTACAACAAGGAAAGGCAACTGTGTGATGTTAGGCAGTGACCTAGGGTCAGCTGGTATAAACCTTTGCCGGACAACACATGTACTCACTCAGGACTCAGTACCGTGACGTCACTTGGATACAATTCAACTATCATGAACAAGTTCGACTGTGTGTATATGTTTCTAATTCTATGGTTCCGTACTCAGTGGCGCAAACTGACTGTTCCGATAAACAAGGCCAGCTAAGTATTATTAAATCAAGCGACAAGAAAATTATTTCCTACAAATACAAGCGATTTGGAGTCCTTATAAAAGCTGGGTAGGTCTAACTCACGTTCAAACAGAGGGGTTGTGGGCATGGTCAGATGGCTCAGTTGCTACGCCTACAGAAATGCAAATGTTGTTCATGCCTGGCAAACCTGACAATAATGGCTGTGTTTTAATGAACAGAAATTCCTTTGGTTCGGATGACACCTTATGCGCATTTGATAAATTTTACATTTGTGAATATTTATACTAATACTGATTGATTTATCACTCGATTCTTTTGAATAATTAAGCCATATGCGATGTATCAGATGGTATTATTCTTTTTGATTTAATCCATAGCAACAGTTGGGACAGAAAAACTAAATTAAATTGCATATCTAAACAAAAGTCAAATTTAGTTCAATATTGTTCATTTAAGTTGTACGTTATACAAAGTTATGAAACGTATCATTTTTTTAAATTAATTGTCCCTATCTAATTTAAACATTGATTTATTGAATTTCATTTTGAAAACAAAAAGCAATTTTATTTTACTATGAACTAAACAAACTGTATTTTACTATGAACTAAACAAACTGTATTTTACTATGAACTAAACAAACTGTATTTTACTATGAACTAAAACAAACTGTATTTTACTATGAACTAAACAAACCGTATTTACTAAAGCAACAAACTGTATTTTACTATGAAGTAAACAACCATATTTACTATGAAGTAAACAAACTGTATTTTACTATGAAGTAAACAAACCGTATTTTACTATGAACTAAACAAACGTAATTTACTATGAAATGAACTAATTTATCTTAACTGCTTAAATGTGATAATCCATTGACTGTGAGATTATTGATAGAAATAAATGAACAACAAGGAACATCTTCTCGTTCATCTTTAAGTAAACTCATTCGTTTAAAGAACACACACAAAAACATTTCAGTCAGCTGCCATCTCAGTTTGTATTTGTATTGTTGTTTAGGTTTTATTGTAGATGTATTTTTTAATTCTTACGATTATTTTTTTTAATATTAAAGATGAAGTTTCATTACTCTTTGTGTTAACTTTAAAGACCAACTATTTAACCAGAAATAATGTCTTATAATAACATTATTTTCATTAATCATAACATAGCTGTAAAGATAATGCATTTCTGTTAAAGTTGATATAATAAAACTTATGTTTAATTTAAGTATAGATTTTTAAATTTAATTGATAGTTCAAAATAAAAAAACTCTCTTACGGGGTCACAATGAGGAAAAATGCTGCATTAGTGAATGAGTTAATGCTATCAATAAAACATAAAAAAACAATGAGCTTTAAATGTATTGCTAAAATATTATTTTTCTAATACAAACATTTTCCTTATAAAATTACCTTATGAAAAAAAAGTTTCATATATTTTTTGATAAATTCTATAAAAGAAACTTGACAGAAATATTATAAAATATTTTTGTATTAAAAAATATGTATCCTTTGATGAGGGAAAAAATAGAGGAAAAAAAAAACCAATGAGAAAAACAAAAAAACAAATGAAAATCTCAAGCTAATGGGCTAACCTGAGCAGTTGAATTTATTTTCAACAGATTTTCCAATGACCATGTATCAAACACCATTTTTGTCCAACAGAGAGACAACTTCACCAACATCGCCCTGCCAATTCCAGCACAGCACCCACCTCCTCAGCAAATAATACTTGCAGATCACTGGCTTGAAATAAAACAATTCTGACAAGCCAATGAGCCATGATCAATAGGAAGAAATTTACTAACACTTCAGTGAATGATGTGGTGTGTAATAATGATTTGATAATACATAATGAGAATATGATTGCTAAGATAATACAAAATTGCCAAAGTTTTAATGAGCAGATGTTCATCTAACCTTGTTTTTTCTTTGATGGGCATATCCACAACCAATCCACAATTCCCAGCAAATGCCATCTCCAGCAAACAGGCAAGATCAAACCTCCATCACTTACATCATGGCCTGCTGTCAACTTTCTACCTAATAATGGCATATGGAAAATAACAAGTGATAATGCTAATCGCAAGAGACATTTTTTAAACCAAATTGTGAAAGCTGTAATTTTTATAAAACCAAAATTAGTCTCATTCATTAATAAGTTAAAAGTTGGTTTAAATAAAATTTCATCAGCTAATAAAATTGGTGACATCTTATCTGAATTTTTTAAAAATAAAAAACAAAGAATTAATAAGGCTAAGCCAACCTTTCACAAGAGCCTGAACACCATTAAAAGTTGAACCAGTTTATCACTAGTGACATCTGGAACCTCGCTCCCAGCTGATTGAAACACTGAGCCAAAGCACTACCACCCAATCTCCAACAGTCATCTGAACTTCCAGGCAGATAAATTAGAACACCTTCAAGGGATGTGAAAAATTATGCAGGGTAAAATAGATAATGACAATTTCAAGACATAAAATAGTACAGTCAACAAAAAAGCATGTCATTGGTACACTAGTCCAAAAAAAAAAAGTACACTGAACTATTGATAAAAGGAAAAGTTATATTGTGTACAATTATAATTATCCAGTGATGATTTATTTAAAAACAAAATAATAATTTTTATCAGCTGATCAGTTTACTAACCTTCACCCTGAGGGCATTTGGGATCAGGGGTAACTGTCAATGTGATATCAGGACATCCAACATAGTGTTGAGATTACTAATGTGCCTACAAAGTAAACCAAAAAAAAAATAATAAAGGTCAATGCCTATAAGCACAGCTGGACTCACAAGATTTTTTCCTAAGCACTTATTTAACAAAAACACACTTTATTTATTCCATTGAGAAGGGAAAATATTTTCCAACATACAAACAGCACAATGAACATTATAAAATGAGTAGCATACAAATGGCATAAATAAATATTATAAAATGAGTAGCATACAAACAGTGCACAATGAACATTATAAAATGAGTAGCATACAAACAGCACAATGAACATTTTAAAATGAGTAGCATACAAACAACACAATGAACATTTTAAAAATTAGTAGCATAAGTATCACCTGGAGCTTTAATGACCTCTGTCTCAACTCTTGCTGCCATACTGAGAGAATCTTGCCTCCAACAACTGCCATTAACTACTTCAGTCATAAACTGACACATAGCACAACACAAGTATCAAGTAGGCTGACACCTTCTCCATCCAGTTTGGCTTTCACATCCAGTTCCTACTGCATTTCACATCCTTAAAAGGGACAACATTAATAATTATTAGCATATTTTATTAGCATTGCAAAATAACTAAATAATTTTAAATGTAAAAATTTGGTGTTAAGTCAGATAAAAAACATGAAACCAATGTATTTATTGTAGCTAGTATTTTAATAAGTAATACAGTATAATTTTTTAAAAAAAAAAAAAAGGTATTTTTTAAATCTAGTTTTTAAATTGACTCACTGAAACATTTATAGATGCTAATCCAGGAACCTTATATATTTATCAAAACTTAAAAATAAACTTCTTCTTCTTCTTTGTTTCGATATATGATTATGGAGGATTTCAAATGACCAGGCCTATAGTTATGATGCTGAACTGCAAACGGTGGCATCCAGGTCCGTCTCGCTCCCATAAAGTTTTTGATTGAAGGAGGTCATCTGTGGCCAGAACTCTGTTATGGGTTGTACATGTAAAGTGGGCATGTTTGGAGAACATGTTCTTTGCATTCTCTGAGACATCCTCATGGGCAGTCCTCACTGTTTCCAATGCCTAGCCTCTCGGAACATGTGTTGTCTTAGTCTGTTGTGCCCAGTTCTGAGTCTGAAGATAATATTTTGAGCTTGTCTGGAAGATTATAATAGGGGTCGTTTTTGTTATGATCTGGGTGATTCCTCATCCATTCCTGCTGGATCCGATCACCTATACAGCCCTTCATTTCTTCCGCATCCAGAGGGACATCCACCTGAATTTTTTCGCTGCCAGATTTTGCCAATTGGTCAGCAATCTCATTGCCATCTACCTTGGTGGTGTCCTGGTATCCATTGCAGAACTGTTTCCTTTTGAGTTTTGGGTCAATTTATGAAGAGCTGTTCTGAGCTGGGTTAATTGAGTGTAGTGAGGATCCTGCAGAGACTGTATAATTTTTTTGGCATCTGTGAGTATGACTATGTTGCTGTTTGGTGAGGAGTTTGTGAGTATGTTGACAGCTTCATCAATTGCTTCTTTCAGCTTTGAAAGAGTCTGAAATTTTCCCAGTGGGCATACTATGACTTCTTATTATTTCTCCATTTGGCCATTCTATATAGATTCCAGCACCTCCATTTTGGCAGTTTATTTGCAGGACTCATCTCTGAATGCTCTTATCCATAGAGAACTGGGGTAGAGTTTGTTTTATTTCATTCATTGCCGTTGCACAGAGAGTGTTGTATCATATTTTAAAAATAAACAATTTTCAAGTAAATGTCTCCATCTATATTGATTTTGCTTTAGTCAACACCAGAATTTATTTCTCTAATTGTTTTCAAGTAAAATAGTCCCTTAAATAAAGAATAATTCACTTATTATTAAGAGTATAAAATTAATTTGTTCTATATTATGACTGTTAATGATTAAAAAGTGCACATAAAATAATTTGGCATATAAAATGAATTTACGCTTGACAATTAGCTTGAAAGAAACCTTCTCTTTTTTTAATAAAATATCCAATAGTAATATAAAAACATGAAATTATCAGTGCCTACCTTTATATCAGTGACACTAGCAAACATCAAGTTGGTTAAAGATTCAGCAACAGTGAGCCGAGCCCCAGCTCCAGGATCCAACAATCCTTTAACTGGCTGTTCACCTATAGAAGTAGCTGCCCCCACCTGAAAGTATTTATTTTTAGTGTACAGTTTATCTCAGAGAAAATATGAAGTATAGGTAACAAAAATTATTGAGAAATATTCCCCTACTTACTGTATCAAAATGTGACAAGGCTATAACAGCCACATCAGCCAAAGTGGAATGAATGTGCAAGGGGCCAACACGATTGCTGCTGTGCCACAAGTCCCTGTCACTGACCTGTCAACCTATGCAAAAATATTAATATATGTTACGGGTCCTTATAATGAAGAATACTTGTAGAAGGTGTATTAATTCAGACAACACAAATCACGAAGTTAACTCCAGTGAAGTAACATCAAACAATCATTCAATACTTGGAACATAAACTGACATAAGGTGGAATCGGGAGGAGTACAAGAAGCAAATTGTAAATAGCCAACCATAATACCATAGATGCCCAAAGCTAGACTCACACCAGGAGTTGCATCCGTCATTCTATGATGCACAGGAGCTCGACTGATTATAAAACAAACCATGTGCTCCCAACTGTCGGTTTAATATACGTCATTTGGTATAAAATGGAGCGATACACTAAAGGACTGTAATATTTACACTCAAGATGGCGGAATGACGCCATAGATACTGTGGTGGGGCGGAGCTTACCAAATTGCGTCATCAAGCCTAGGCTATACTATTTCTCCAAAATGACACATTTTTTTAGCCAATGATACTAGAATGAAAGAATTTAGCTGTTCCATTGAATAACCTGCCATGTGTACATTGCATTTTTTCTTCCTTTGGCTCTACAGCCATGTAGGGATCTGGCCTGTCATATCACTTCTCTCCACTTTTTCTGAGTTCATCGTTGTCTTCTGGGTGGAGAGGCAGGATTTTCCATTTGACGCCTCCTCAGCATGGGGGAGTTTACCAGATTTGGTGAGTATGGATAAAAATAAAATAGTTGGGCAGACCAATGCAGCCTACTATTGCCATGTTAATGGTCAAAAGGATCCACTAAGGCTATGGGACCAAATCCTAAAAAAGAACTGCATTACCCACAAATCTATGAGGGGCAGTACCTAACAGTTGTGTTCAGGGTTAACAGCCCAATCACACAAAAAACTGATTAATACAAATGCCAAACTACAGACTTAGATTTGTTTTCTGATCATCTAAATTTTTTCATATGATTGATTACATCTTTGAATGAATTAGAAAGTTTCTTTTCTAATATGACTAATGATGTTATACTCTCAAATTTATCAAGTGACAGACATTGATATATTTTAACAATGAACTAATGGCATATCCTTTAACATGAAAACTTATCATAAAATATAATCAGAACAGTATACTATATAATATGAAATATATTAACAAACCTTGTTAGTAAGATAGCGTTTACTGCCAACTGAAGGTAGTCGTAGAACTCTGCTCCTTCAAAGCTTCCCTGAACTGTGAGAGATTCCAGCAGACTAAGAGGAAACCAGGTTGGGTGCATTCTTTCATTTCAAAAACCTTTGATGTACACATAATTAAAAAAAAAATTTGTAGTCAGATATTTATAAAACATGCTGTATACATGTATTAAATATCAGGGTATCTCAGTATATTTTTATACATTCAATGTCACAGAACAGATAAGAAAATAAGTTTAATTTGAATAAATAAAAGACAAATTAAAAGCTATCAATTTTTTTAACAAGAATCAGTGATAATTCTAAGCCTTTTATATCATGAGTTGAAAAGCCTTGATATAGAAAAAAATTGAGGCCAAAAGTATGAAACACAAAGACTGAATTTTATAATTTCATGAAATGTTTTAATTTCAACAATAAAACAAAAGATATTTATTTTCAAGTAGGCGAAGAGTGTTATTAAATAGTTTTCAGTATACATCCCACCACTACATTCACAACTGCTGACCTCTGTACATGGGAGAAAGGAACATTTGATTGTCTGCAGACTATATATGGCTACTGAATGATTAATGTTGACTCCATCTAGTATTTGTCACTAAGAAGGAAGTTTTTATAGATGTTAAAAAAAATATATTTGGACATACACTTTGTTTAAAACAAGTACCATATATGCATACATATCCAAAGGAGGCCAAAAACAGTTCTGTGGCTCTTCTTTAGACTTGAAGGTGGGCAATGGAAACATGTTTTTCCTATTCACTAAATCTTGTTATACTAGCAATGGAATGCGGCCTTCCCTTATTTATGACTACATAAAAAAACATGAATGAGGCTCTTATGAGTGGCAATCTCCAGACTCAAAATATGAAACCTATGTAGACCTGACAAGTCATAAAGAAAAAAGTTTATAAATATTGAGCCTTGAACACAATATGAACTTTTTCTTTTTTTGGAAAAGATCATTAAGTCATAAAACATATGCACATTCCGTTGGTATCGATCCCAGAACATACTCCAGCTCCAGATCAACAGGTTTTCTTGCACTGTTGTCACTTTCTGCATCAAAGTCTTCAAGTTGAATCTGTAAGAAATGAGTAGATGAAGATGAACTGCATTAACATTGTATGTGCCAGGGATGCTAGGTTTTATAAAGTTAAATCTAATGGAGTTTATTATCTGTAAAATTTGAAGTTAGTTTTAGACCAATTTCTCCTTAAATTTGAACTTTCAAATCTCACCTGAAGAGACATTACATAATTTAGGAGTTATTTTTAATTTTAGCATTTCTATTTTTATTAAATACATGTAAATTTTTAGATCTAGTAGTACTACTACATGCACTAAAGCCTGTGCCAATGGTAAGTTTTGTATTACTGGAAACAAGCGTAGACCAATAGGCTCTAATGTAGACCAATAGGCTCCTAAATGTAGACCAACAATAGGCTCTAATGTAGACCAACAATAGACTCTAATGTAGACCAATAGGCTCTAATGTGTAGACCAATAATAGGCTCTAAATGTAGACCAATAGGCTCTAATAGAAAGCAAAATATTTTTTAAATCATGTGATTCATCATTCTATATTAGCACTTTGTTATAAAATATGATCCAGTCCCCACCATACCTTTCCCGCATCGGTGACTGTCCCAACATTACACACTGGACATCTTTCTCTACTGCCTATTCCTTTAAGAAGTGCCAAGTCTTCCCTTCCCACCAGCAAGGCATTACTCTCCTGATACTCAGCTCCCCACAGCTCCATGACACTGATAGTTGGGTCACCCAGTTGGAAATCTTTGGCTCTAATCACAGCACCTGCTGGCTCTACCAGCTCTTTGAGTACATTGCCTATATGATATTCAAAGACAAAACAAGGTTGAAACATTTATATGCAGGCCAAAAGCCACATAATAAGCCACATCATTATCAAAACAGGAGTAAAATATCTAATTAAAACTACAGGTTAATTTAAAATGTGTCAGTTGCTTACTATCAAAATAATAAAAAATATATCTATGTTAGGTTTAAGGTACTCTATCAAAACATAAAAACTTTTTCTACACATCCTAAATGCTCTTTTAAATAACAAAAATGTCACAAAATAAGAGAAAAGCAAACACCAGTTGGGTTGACTATGTTGACATGGAAATACAGGAAGTTGAGGACAGTGATATGGAAATACAGGAGTTGGAGACAGTAAAGATATGGAAATACAGGAGTTGAGGACAGTGATATGGAAATACAGGGAGTGGGAGGACAGTGATATGGAAATACAGGAGTTGAGGACAGTGATATGGAAATACAGGAGTGGGGAGGACAGTGGATATGGAAATACAGGAGTGTGAGGACAGTGATATGGCGGGCCAAATCCTTACATAGGCAAAAGAACAGAAAAATATCTTAAAGAGAGAAATTAATCTTTTTTGAAAAAGTGTCATTGTTATAGTTCAATAATTGATATTTGGCCTAACTTGTAACCAGAACTATACATTTTCTCACAGTAACAAGATTATTTTATTCTTGACAGGTGGTGATTTTTAATAAAATATTCATGGAACAGATGTGATAGTTATAATTCTTCATATATTTCAATTCTATATTTTTGTGAGCAAGAATGTTTGTGCAAACTTAATTCTTTATGGAAGGAGAAGTGAGTCGTTGAATTTTAATAAATAACATAAATGTAAACAAGACTCTATAATTTCAATTCTTTTTTTGTATGTGTCAAAGCATGAAAAAAATATCAAGAAAAAAATTCATAAAAATAAACTGCAAAGAGACTTACAGGACATTCAATATAAAAACAAGCAATTTAAGTCTTTTCCGTTTCGGACAAAGGACATTTTAGAGCATTTTCGGGTACGCAGTGGCTACAGTTACGCCGGACGAAATCCGTATTCTTTTTCCCGGGTGACAGCCATAGATTTTGCTGGGTTTTGATAAATAGAGAGGGAAGTAATCGTGTTGAATAACTGTTACAAAAATAAATAATGATTAAGCCCCTTTGATTAGCTTTTATTATTTATATTTAAAATATAAGCAAAAACGGTACTTAAAACGCCCCCTTTTTCGGCCCTCAGAGTCAGATCGCGAAATGGACTTTTTGATGCAATACACTTGGCAGGCCAAGACCTACAAAATGATATATACATCCCATGGGTCTAGGACTTATGGTTGTTGAGATCTAGGGTGATGACGGACAGACAGACAAAGCAGGGGACAATAGAGCATTTTTTTCGAAATGCTCTAAAAAATATAATTTTACAAAAATAATCTCCCACCCTAATAAATGCTGTGACAGTCACAACCAGATGAATCTTTAAAAATTAAGTACATGTAGCATTACTTTCAAACACAGCACATATTAAAATAAAAACGTTGTGACTTGACTGACCATTGCCCCCAGCTCCTTGATCATGGATGGTTCTGATTGGGTTGGTCTGACCTCTTTCAATGCAACCTCGAATCAAGCGATTCATCTTCTGTTCCATTTCAGCATCACCCCTTTGGACAGCACTGAAGTCCAGTTCTGCTTTATTATCTCCTTGTACTAGGACTGAAGAAGCAGCTCCACCCCCCAGGCCAATTCGATACACAGGCCCTCCCACTTTGACGACCTCCATATCTGAAAATAAAACATTAAATCTGCAACTTCAATAAATGTTGATTACTTATTTTTAATTTCATCAAAATGGTGTAGTATCCACCAGCTACATGTATAATAATCTTAATGCTGACTATGATTATTTAAAAAAAAGTCCTACAAAAAAAAGTTGATTATCATTGTTATAAACAGTTTATTATTGCAGTTATTAAACAGAAATTGATATTCTTAAAGATTTTGAATAAGCAGCATCTTAGAACTATTGTGGAAAAAAACAGACTTGATGTTTAAAATTCGACATATGAAATCACCTTTCACAGGCTTGTCTTTCGTCACATGTTCTGCTTCAAGCATTCCTATACCACCACTGAACATGATTGGCTTAACATATTCACGCCTATCACCATTTGCAGTAGTCAAGCCAAAAGACCTGGCGAAGCCGGTTATGACAGGTTCACCAAATTTATTACCATAGTCTGAAGCGCCATTACTTGCTTCAACAGCCACAACAGCAGGAAGGGCAAAGTTGGTGGGATACTTAAAGTCTTCACTTTCCCATGGGAGATTGTAACCTGAGAAATAAAAACAAATTTTAAAAAAACATTAAAAAAAAAAAAAAACAAAGAATAATTCGGCTTTTAAATTAATTAAAAAAATTGAAGTCGTCAGTAGACAGTTCAGACACAAAGGATACCATTATTTAAGTATTTAAAAAAAGAAATATTTATATCAATTTAACTTATAGGTTTATTTAAAATAATACCTTTTATATTAAGATTACCAAAACTGTACCCAGCTGTTCCAGCAATAACATAAGCTCCTCTACCTGTGGCTTGAACATCACGTATTCTACCACCAGTGCCAGTTGTAGCACCAGGAAATGGAGCAACTCCTTAAATTGAAAATAGAGGGATTAAAGATGACCTCACAGACTCAGCCATGTATTTGTGATGTAAGAAAAGATAGAGATATTTCTCATTAGATTACACAGGTGACTGACATACATAACTGAGAAAAAAGACTAAACAATTTTAAACACTTGTGTACATCAAAGAAGAGTCGCAAAGTATTGTAGGCAAAGAGTGAGACTGATCAATGAAGCCAAGGAATTTTTATTGGATTATAAAGCAGTGGTAAAAGGAAATAGAAAAAAGAATGGGCTAGTATTAATTACAGAGATATACATTTTATCAGAAGATATGTAAAAAAATTTGCATAATACAATTCTTCAAATAATATATTATTAAAAACAAAAAAAATATTTGCAAAAGAATTTCTAAAAAAAAAAAACAAACAGCAACCAATCACCTGTAGGAAAGTTATGAGTCTCTGCTGTAAATATTATGTGCCGTGATTTTGTTTCCACATTAAGTTTTCCAGGTCCAAGAGCATTTTCAGCCACTAGTGAACTGATTGAAAAACCTTCAATGGCACTTGAGAATTAAAAAAAAGTATTCGATGTATATTTATATGCATATTCTAAAATAAAGATTTTTTTCACCAGGAGCAAAGAACAAAATTACAAAAACGTGATGTTAATTAATGCTTTGGTAAAAAAAAAATGTATGGAAATTTTACTTTTTAAGTTACAATAAATGCAAATCTTTTTTATTTTTCTGTATACAAAGAAATATGCTCACTAAAATAAAAGATCTAAGTGTGTCATTTAAAATTATTTTAATAAAATGGTTTAGTAATAAATTTATATACAAGTACATTTATTAACTTAGAGATATTTCAGACATTACAAAGATCAAAATCAGCTAACCTACTGTTGTCACTAAACTTAATCACATTATTGCTGTTACTAGAGGACTGAGTATTCATGATTATAGAGAACAAAGATTCTGGCCATTCCTTTCCATCAACAACCAGACGGCCTTTAAAAAACCAGTGTCTACTGTGTTCACTAGAAGCAGGAAAAAAAAATATTTTTATTGAGAAAAACTACTAGATATTTTTTTTAACACAAATTATAGTCTTTAGTAAAAACCAAATGATTATTAGAGCAGTTATCAAAACATGTAAGATTCAAACACCTCAAGTGGTCAACAACCTTTAAAAAGCCCTAAAAAATGTCACCTATTTGATTGAGCAAGATCAAAACATTCAACACTAGTTGGATTTCTTAAAATTTTTTCTTGAAACAGCTTTGTATAGTAGTCTAAATCCCAATTATCAAATGCTAGACCTGTACCAAAACACAAAAGAGAAAAATTACTGCAACTGAGGAGTTTTTTTCAAAATTAAACTATAAGCAAAAAAAAAAAACCACCCAAATTTTTAAAGTAACAGAAGTTTACTCTTAAATTAAAAAAAAATATTATTTGCCATTTTATTATTCAGCATGATATTAAAAAAAAAAGATTGGTAA
The DNA here is from genome assembly GCA_021962125.1 of Bulinus truncatus. Taxonomy (NCBI): domain Eukaryota; kingdom Metazoa; phylum Mollusca; class Gastropoda; family Planorbidae; genus Bulinus; species Bulinus truncatus. The sequence goes on along the minus strand of JAGDYQ010000010.1, from coordinate 9,188,599 downwards.
TGTTTAACCTTTTCATTCCGGATGCGGATTTTTGACAACAATCGCGATAAGGCCCGAACTACAGATGCAGATTTTTGACAACATTTCACTTCAGCGATAGATTTCTATACCTTATGTTTAATGTATCGCATTGTAACCTATATATTCTTGTAGAGAAATCATTTCTACACGAATTCATTAATGGTTTTTCATCATTTTCTAGACAGTTCTTTTTTTATTACGTTTTTAGTGGGAAGGGGGTAAAAATGACACGCTTTCTCCGATCGAAAAGTCGGCCTAAATGGCCGCTTTTGATGTACGGTTTAAGCCGGCATTCTAGCGTAAGATTACACACGTGTGGTATCAATGTAAAGGTCAGCCTTTCCTCTATTTGAATATCTAGGTCATTTGCGTAACTTTTCCATTATGTAATAACAGGGAGGCAGAAACTAGACCACTGTGTGAGGAATTTCTTTGTCCCGAGCTCGCTGGTGGTAAAAATTGCATAACAGGTTCACCGCGCATGCGCAGTACTATTGTTAGCCTTAGACACCGAAGACAGCGTGTTGCTTCAAAATCAAACACATTTTACAAATTATTTAACATTTACGTTTAAAAATGATTTTTTTTTACAATAAACAATATAAAAACTGATTATAATGAATTATTTCTAGTAGATTTACGGCGATATAGTTATTTTGGATAAACGTCGGCAGATTTATGACATCACTAAAATCCCCCCTGCTCCGAGATGAGGCCATAGGCGTGTTTAACGTCTTAATATTACTATTACAATTTCTTTATATTAACTTGCTATAGACTTAAAATACATTAAAGAGAATGTATGAAATCTGAATGTGAATGTGCTATACTTCTGTTATTAATGGATGCGTGTTTTTGTGAGACTTAGTATTTCAATATAGATTACATTGATTATGATGACGTTATAAGAACATGTGAGTAGCTACATTTTCAATTTTAAAACATTGTTTGTGTCCCTATTATGTTTACTTTTAGTACTATAACTTAAATCACTTATTTTTTCTAAATCACTATGATTTTTAATTTGTGTCCGGACCGTTTTATGGTCCAATATGGTGACCGATTTCAAAAGTTCGTTATTATATTAATTTTGGAAAAAAAATGAAGAAAGTATAGCCGATAGGAAGGGAAATGAACATTTATTATTATAAAGCTTAAATTCGGAAACATTTGTTATAATTAGTTTGTTGTTTTTTTGTTTGTAATGTGTAAGGTTTGAAAGTTGCATAACCAATTGGAAGGAATAAATTATATCGAATTTATATACTTTTATCATCTTTACTATAAAGTCAACATACATAAAATATATATCATAAGAAAGATTGTTTAATTTCCGACATGTTGATATATAGATCATACTATTTAAGTTTGTAGTTGATAAATAGTTGCACAATAAATAAAGGCTATATAAACAGCCCACACTCAGGTCCTCCATTAAAAATAGTGATTATTTTCAATTCATAACAAATTTATCAAATCTTGATCAATTTTAGTAATTCTTACACTTTTGGAAAGGAAATTGAATGATGTTTATTTTATCTTATTATACCTATGGGCTATTTTTATAATCTCCAGATAAAATTTTCAGTTGAAAATAGGGTTTAAAAAATCAAAATTGAAAAAAAATTGTCATACTTTTCTGAATAATAACATTTTAAATATCAATTGTATAACTTTAATTCTTTCACAGAATGAAAGATAATTCATTTCTTTGTAATAAAATGTATACTTTTAAAGAACTATCTCTATTACTTTAAACGTAACATGCGTTTTTGTGCACCCACCCGTTTTTTCCCCAAACTTTTTGCTCAAGCCAAAAAACCCTAGTTTTTCCCCTATGTAACCAATGGGTTAAATTATACCTTCAAACCTTGTACACGTACTTGTTACACTTTATAATGAAATGATTCCATATTAAGTAATTCAGTGTAAATAATTTGTTCAGAAAATCCAAATACAGTAATATGAAAGTGAATTTCTGTATATAATAAAAAAAACTTGTAACAAACCCAAAGTTTTATTAGCATGCTCTAGTGCTTCTCTTCCTTGTCCAATGATATCCACTTCAAATACAGGTTCTGGCACAACATCGATATCAAATGTTGTCAGTGGCTGTGGATAACAGCACTGTGTCATCTGGTCATGAAGGCTGTTGATTATCTGATAGTTTTATAAAATATAAATAGCAGTTTTTAACATGTAGAAGATACATGTATAGTGTCAAATTTATTTACATTATGGACCAGTGCTAAATCCAGATTGAAAGTCTAGAGATGACAAGAGCCAAGATTTTCTATAAAAGATTATATATTATCATCAGTCTATTTAAAGTATTTTGCTAATTCATTTGTAGAAGTTCAGTGTATTCTCAGTGGAATTGATATTTAAGAGTACAAATAATTATCTGTTATTTTTGTGGTTATCATCAAGATTCAGAAATGTTTGAAAATGATAGACATTACAGCAGTTCATTAGTCTCATATAATCACAAGTAGCCTACTAAGATAAAATATTGCCATTATATAAGCCTTTCTTCGGGCAAAACCATGACTAAATAGAAGCAGCTAACCTATCTTATCATAAGATTATAAGGGACAAAGTTTGTTCCAGCACATAGCATTGTCCAAATGAATGGTAAAATTACAAATCAAGGGTCTATAATTAGACTTTTATTTTCTCTTTCATCATCATATTTTTGAAGAGGAAGAATTCAAAGGGTTAACTGATAGTCCTCTGGTTTGATCAGCACTTGGCCATGACAGAGTGACAGATCTAAATTTAGCTAAATATCTTGACTCTTTATTTTTAGATTGCAGATCTGGATAAGAATAAACAATACCCTTTTTTAATAAGTGAAGGGTAAAAATACTACACGAAAAACTTACATTGTGCACCTCTTCCGAAGTTGGCAAAGGACCAGTCTTAAATGTTATAACATAAATAATGGAAGTTTCAATCCTGTTCACGTTACTAATGCCAAGAGCATTGCAAATTGATACACAATTTGTTGATGAAGCGGTGGAAAAATTTAGCCTGATAAAAAAAAAAGAATACAAAACTGGTAATAAAAAATTTAAATAACAATTAAAAAAAAGCTCTATCATTAGCCCAGTTGCTGCTACCAAAAGACAATAACAGCTATGAATGCATCAATATGTAAAAAAAATTAATATAGATTTAATTAATCATTAAGCTTTTTCTGTAGATACATGTACCAATTATTTGGTTAATTACATTATAAGATAAAGGTATAATGTAAATGTGATTTTTCCTATTCCGTAAATTAAATGACAACAGATGATGACCTGATATGGCGTCAGACAAACCAATTAAAGATAGCAAATAACTACCTCTTACCAAAGTACCAGACCAAAGGAAAAGATGGACAGAATACTTAAAGGAACTCCCTAACTCCCAATAGTAAAAGCAGATATACAGCAGCCAGAAGTGAAATTAACGTAATCATAAACCCCCAGAATAAACAAGAAATGTTCAAAGCAGACGGACCTGATGGTATTACACCAGAAGCCCTCAAAGCAGACATAGAACAAGAACTGAAATGCTGCTACCACTTATACTCAAAATATGGAATGAAGAGAAAGTACACATAGACTAGAAGAAATGTCACCTTGTTAAAATTACCAAGAAAGGAGACCTGGGGCTCTGCAAGAACTGGAGAGACAAAATGATGTTATCTGTGCCAAGCAAAATACTAACTCGCATCATTCTAGAGAGGCTGAGAGATGCCACTGATAAACAGCTCAGACCATAACAAGGCAGCTTCCGAAAGTACAGGCCCTGTACTGACCAAATTGCTTCACTAAGAATCATCATTGAACTATCCCTGGAGTAGCAATACACCTTATACCTAAATTTAATTGACTTCAGTCAAGTCTTTGACAGCATAGACAGAGACACCATCTGGCAACTCCTACAACACTCTGGTGTCCCAGCAACTCTATGAAGGCACCACCTACCAAGTGATACATAAAGGCAAGCTGCCAAATCTGGGCTACATATAAATAAATAAAGGCAAGCTGCCAAATACAGACAAGACAGAAGTCATGGCCTTACTTAGCAAAAGACAAGCACCTATCACCCTTGGCGATGAGCTTTTGAGAGTAGACCACTTTACCTACCTCTGTAGCATTATTTCAGCCACAACCTGATCAGACGAAGAACACAAAGCCAGAATATGCAAGGCAAGACATGCCTTCGTCTACCTGAAGCCTGTATGGAAAACATCATCCCTCTAAAACAAATATAGACTCTGGATTTTCAAAAGCAACGTAAATCGGTACTGTTATACAGAGCGGAAAAATAGAGAGTCACCAACTCATAAACCAATAGACCTTCCTAAATGGCTGACTAAAGATAAGGCGACTAGATAAATTCAGGAAGCTGGCAAACCAAGATCTCATAGATCTACAAGTGACCAGGAGAAAACAGAGATGGATCGGCCACTCGCTATGGAAGCCTCCAGAACCCTCAAGGCCAGAGAAAGGTCGTCTGCCCAAAGATCACTTGGAGAAGGTCTTGCGAGCAGAAGATGAAAAGCTGCAAACAGACATGGGGGAGAATTGAAAAAGGCCTCCCAAAACAGAGTGCGCTGGAGAGTGGTTGCAGAAGCCCTTTGCTCCACAGGGAGTTCAAGGAATAAAGTAAGTCAAGATGGTGACGTTTTTCACTCACATAGATAAATTTGATGCAGATTTTTTTTTCCTATCACAATATAAAATAAAAAAATAATGTTTTGATAAATTCTTGTAATCCTCATAACAAGTGAACTAACCGCATCAAGTCAGCAGGCTATCCCCTACTAATGTTTCTGGAAGATATAATAAATGAATATTTAGGCAAAAAATAATCATCGTCTTTATGAGCCTATTGATAAAAACATCATGTCAATGCAAATAATTATAGAATGATTACAAGGTAACAGTAAAGAAAGAACTATATACTTCTGTCAACTGGAAGAACTAACCTACCATCTTCTTTAAAAAGGTACGGAAAATTTGTTTAATTCATTGGTACACTGCACTATAAGACAATCTCCTATGCATATGTTTTGCATCATAAACAAGTCTGATTTTTTAACCCAGTTTTAGTTGTCACTGTAAGAGGTGGAATTTTTCTTTTCCAGGTGCATAATTTGGCATAGGTCAGCTGTAATGGACTTCCCAATAGCTGCTCTTTTCTAGAGACTTATTTTATTGCGATTCAGACTTAAGGAAAAAAGAAATGAAATTGCAAATTTACTCACTAAATAACTATCCTGCAACAATAAGACCTAATGTAACATCAGGAAACACATAGACCAAAAAAAGAAAAAATATCTTACTGGGGGGAAAAAAATGTAATGATATAAATTTTACAGGATTTAGCAGTTTTTCATGGGGGGGGGGTGGGTGGGGTGTAATTTGTTATGTAAGGCACACAAGCGCTGTGGAAGCGTTCATTTTTCAATGTGTATGTCAGGGAAGAGTTTCACAATGTAAATAAATCATAACAATTAACTGAAATATGGTAAATCAATCCTCTACCAAGTAAGTATAAATAGATGCACCTATAGAAACAGCTTCAATTACCTTGGTCCTATTTCAAAATAAAGTGAGTCTGGTCTCTTTTGAAGTTTGACTGTATCAGATAAATTATCTTTTTGAAATGGTATAGACAAAACCCATTTTATCATCTCCTTCTCGTGCTCAGAAAGTACTGAATACAACAACAAAAAAAAAGGAGAAATTAATAAAATTATTAATACTAATTCTAAAAACAAAAGAAAATAAATTCAGACTGGCACATTAGTAAAGTATTATGATAATAAAATCAAGAAGATTAAAACTAAAAAATAATTTGATTGAGAAGGTATTCTTTAAAATATAAAATTATTATCAAGTATTACAATACTCTGAGATATTAAAACAAAACAAGGGTTGAGACAACATATTAGGTGATAAATTAAACAGTACAAAACAATGATCAATTGCATAATCTAAAGAGAGACACTGTCCGAAGTCATTTTTTCCACCACTACCTATCATTAGCACTAGTTTTCTTTTTGCCTTACTTATAAATAATTAAAAAAGAGCATTTTTAAACTGAACAATTTTTAAGTTATTTTGTCTTATTAGTAATATTATTACTTTGAGTTAATGCACAAATTTATTGTAACTCACCATTCTCACTATTCTGGATATAATAACAAATTTCTGTGTCCACAGTGAATATATTTTCATTGACAACAGACTTAATTTTTGAAACTGTTGAGTCAAGTTGATGGGAAGCAAGACCAGGATGGCTGTACAGTCGAAGAAGCGAGGTCATTCTTGACAAGATTTTTGTGGTCAATTTTCTAAAACAAGCTGTCTCACTTCTAAGAAGAAAAAAAATTGTAATTTCTCTTCAGTTGTTATTATTTTTTTTTATCATTGCACTTTAAATTATGTTACTACTTGCCTGTCATATGCACATCCTGAATTGAAAAAAGAGAAGCAGCCGATCAATACATATTCAGAATAAATTAATTTTAATTCAATTTAGTCAAAAGTGAATTAGTTTCAATTAAATCATGCTTAAATAAATTATGTGTAATCAACTATTATGGCTTTTCAACTGTTTAATGTCTTCGCTAATTTATGCAATGTAAAAAATAATAGTCACAAATATAAATTTACATTTACTAACTATCAATAATTTTTTATAATATATTAATAATATATATTTTTTATTTTAAAACATTTTTCATAAAAATTATGATGCCACATTATTTTTAAAATGTATTCAAATAAATAAATTTGAATATTTTTCAGAACGAATAAAAGCTTTTCTAGCATATGTGTTACGACTGTTGAAAATAAAAGGTGACTAATTACTAAATGATAATTAAAATGCACAACATCAACAACGACAAGTAAAAAATACAAGTGTCACAAACAAGACGAGTCAAAAAAGCATATCATTGTTATCGTTTTTTGGTCCATTAAAAGTACTGCCTAATTAATGTGAAACAATAGAATAGTGGTTGTCAGGCTAAATCACCCCTAAGTAGCCATTAAATAATCACAATAATAATAATTACAATATTTACTAGGTCATTTACTAAGCAACATTAGTTGTCACGCCGTTTCAAAATTGTTAGAAATTATAAACCAATCTTTCAACATATATGTCAGTGCAAAGAAATCAAAGAAGTATCGCTTTATTGGGTGGTGTTCGCATTATAGTTGTTTGTTGTTTTTTTTATATTCAAAAGAAATATATAACATGTTACAATATGATGTCAATATGCATGTATTAACTTCAGTAATTAATCTGTGGAAAATAAAAAAAACTACCCTTTCGGGCTGAACATCAAAATAACTTTGAGTAGCAACATATATTTGTAAGCTAAATATTGTGTGAGCCAGTGATGTTAACAAGGACACAAAGTGCAAGGACCAGGACCAGGACAAGGACACAAAGTACAAGGACAAGGACTTGCCTGCCAAGGACCAGGACAAGGACAAGGACTTTGCATACAAGGACTAAAACAAGGATTTCATAAAACAATAAAATCCAACATTTCTTTAACAACAAAATTTATGTAAATTTCATGTATATACATGTAATGTAGTGCATTTAACAAAATCATAATGTTAGTCAATGTCAAGCGTTACACTTGATGAACACAAGTGCCTTCAATAGTTAATCACTCATACGAGCTCTGTGTGGTCGTAAAAACAATCCACTTTGTGAAAAGACTCGTTCCACTGGAGCTGAACTTGCAGGAGCGCAAAACAGTCTCGCCAGCAATGGCTGCAGCAATGAAAATTCCGGTTTCTTATATATGTCTGACAGTTTGCACTCGTCTGCATTAAATGATGATGAATTTATAACTTCCAGGTAATTCTGCAGCTGTTTCTCACTCTTAACAGCTGCATCTTCTACAGTAGTCTCCAACTTGTTTTTATAATGTGAAAAGAGGAAGACTCTGGCTTTTTTCGCAGAAGGTTGACTTTCCGATGGAACTGGAGTTGGCTTGTGCGACTCGGCTGATGTGGAAATAGAAGATGCTGGTCGGCAAACAGTGAGCTCAGACTGCAGCATTGCTGTAAAAAACAAAAAACCGTTTACAACTATGTACAATTATACACATATGCATTAGGTAAACATTTTGCTTTAATTAAAAATAAATGAGTGACTAGCACTGGCCAAGTGGTTACTAGGAGCAATGAATGAATAACGTTTTGAAAAAAATTGCCATAAACAACGACACAAATTTACAACTCCAGCATTGCACATTAACTGCCAAACAATCATAAAAAATAAAATCATCAACTTACCAGTTATTCGATGTCGTAGGTTGTCTCTCACATCTTGAGGTCCTGGGTGGTCAGCAAGCCAGTGAAAAGCATATTGGGGGTCTGCTGCAGATGCTAAGATAAAAATGCTGTTGTCAAATGCCAACGACTTTGAAGTTTGTTGACGAGTCAAGTGATTTGTCATATCAAGACGCTTGAACAGCATGAAAAACCTTTCATCCAACTGGGAAAGAAGTTCATTTAGGACAGAATGGTGGTACGTAACTTCATTCAGCTGCTGAGAAAGAAAGCGGCGAAGGCTGAAAATGGTTGGGACCACACAACTAATTGTAACCATTTTCTCTCCCTGTGCAATATCTGTCGCCTGTGCAAATGGAGGTAGAACATCAACAAGTTCTTGGATTTGTCCATATTCCTTGGCTGTCATTATAAGATTTTCATGTGATGTTTGTCGCAGCAAATCCATCAATTTTGCCTGGTCCAAGTCGACAACTGCTTCCAGCTGTCTATATACACTGTTCCAACGAGTGTCGTTTGTTGCTGGAATTAACTTTACCATGTTTCCACACTTGAAAATGTCCTCAAAAGCCGTTCGAAATAATGCACTTTGATGAACAGTATTGGCTAATTTCGAAATTTTTGAGAGTGCTGATCTACAGCTGGTGGTCTTCTCAAGGCCACCTCGCACAACCAGCTGCAGTGAATGACTGAAGCATGCAAGTCGGCTTCCAATTTCAGTCAGTGAGTTTCCTCATCAGGCAAATCCTCCCACAGCTGATCATCATCAACATGTGTCCACTGGAGGCGTTTCTTCTTCAGATGATGGGAAAAAAAGACACATGGCTTTCAACATATTGCTCGCGTTATCAGTAATCACGTGCCTAACTTTTCCATTCAGACTGAAATCATTCACTATTCGATCGAGTGCTTCACTAATTAATTGACCGGTGTGTGATCCACGAAAAGCTGAGAATGCCAACAGCTGAGAGAATGGATCCCCGTACAGCACACTGTGCACTGTCACACCAAGGTATGAATGGCACCGACGGTCTGTCCAGATATCAGCAGTCAGTGCCACATCTGTGCAGCCCTTCAGCTTGACCATCAACTTAGCCTTTTGCTCCTCGACTGACTTTGGAATAACTGAATATGACAAAGTTTGCCGACACGGAACCTGGTATCTTGGATCAACAACTTGTAATAACTGGCGAAACTGGGGGCTGTCAATGGCTGAAATTGCAATACCCAAGCCAACAATCAGATTATCAATAATCGATTGGGTGATGACTTTCTGCCGACTGCTGCTGGCACCATATGTTGTAGAACCACCCGCATTTGAATTAGAGGGACTACTTGTGAAATCTGTGATTTGTGACTGATCAGATGTTGTTGGTCGAGACGTTTCTCTTTGGTAAGATTTGTACTTATGCTCGTGACGGTTGGACAGATGTCTGTTGAGTTGAATATAAAAATATAAAATTTAGGCCTAAAAAAGTTCTACACAGACAACGTATTTTCACGTATATAACGCGCGCGCTATACACGATTTTACAAACAGCGCAACCCTCCTGCGCATTATCTACGTGTGCGCGTTATCTAAGGCGACTACATATATTCTTCAATCAAAATACTTAATGTATATTGTTTTTACTGTATGCTTGAATTTTGAACATTGTTTGCGATAATACGGTATTTTCCGTATAAGGCGTAGTTAAATTTATTAAGAACATGTAGCAAGACTACTAAAATGCGTAATACTACTAATTCAAAAATCTGAAAAAATTACTACTGAGGCTAAACAAAGGACACTTACTTTGTAAATCCTGAAGTCACGTTGATATTATCTTGAATTATTTTGCGACAAATGCAACATTTTGCACTCCACTTACTTTTAACCTTATCTTCACTAAAGTCGGTATAGGCAAAATTAATTACATTTGGTATACGAAGCGGAGCCATTATTTTTTTAAAATTAAATTTTAAAAAAATCAATTTATATTTATGAGATTAGAAATATGCCGCCAATAATAAACCGGAAACAAAAAGAAAAGGAAGTCTAGAAATGGCAGCACCATAGATAATATATTATAAATACATGCAGAGTGCATTGCCATAGATTGGCATTGATTTTAAATATAGCACCAGCCTAAGCATAGCAAAAAAAATTTTTTTTATTAAAAACCACAAAGCAGGTCCTTGTAATGTTAATAAGGACTGAAAGAGCAAGGACAAGGACAAGGATAAGGACTTGTCTGCCAAGGACCAGGACAAGGATAAGGACTGAAAAATGGTCCTTAAGGACAAGGACAAGGATTAACATCACTGGTGTGAGCTATACAAGTATATTAAACTATATATTCTCTGCAATAAGTATGTTTGTGCAAATCCCACAAACGCACAAATTAGAATAAAGATTGTTCCTATACCATTTTATTTAGAGGAGAGCCCATATGCTATGCAATTCTTGTTTGCCAACTTTAAAGCCGACCCTGCTTTGGTGCATAAAGTATTTAAAACAATAAAACACTAATGTCTTCCATTTTACCGTGTAGTGCATTTTTATTTTTGTTTTGTTATTCTTTTTAATAATAATATTTTTATCGGAAAAGAATATCCAACACTAATTTTAACTCAAAAAGTTTGCTTTTGGTATCTAGAAAAGGAATAATTTGGAGCCTGGAAAGAAAGATACATTTGTGGGTCTCGGGCCTAGGCAAAGTATCATTCAGGTCCTAAGTAAAAATCATTTCCAGGTCATCGCGTGCAAGTCTTTGACTCTAATATTCATAACAGTAGAGGCATTTCTGATCGTCTAGCTGTTAAGTCATCTCAGACATTTTAAGTAACACCCAATGAGAAAAGGCCTAAGGGCAGATCAAGAAGCAGATGGTTGGAGGAAGTGGAGAAAAACCTTCAATCCATAGGAGTGGGATAGTGTAGGAAGAAGACCATGGATCGGGAAAAGTGGAGAAGAGTAGTATAGCAGGCTAGAACCGTAAATAAGATGTAGAGTCAAAGGAAGAAGAAGAAAAAAAAATTTAAAAAGATAGTCATCAGAATAAGTATAACTTCGAACTCTGAGAAATTAGGACAAATGGGCGGTCCTTTTGCGCATAAGAAAGTCTTGCTTTCAAGATTTACAGCCATTTTCTTTCTCCACCCACAAATTAACAGTAACATGATTTTCTTGATCAAAACTTACCCCCTCAAGCAACAATGTTATAAAATGTGAATGTAACTGAAAAAAACAGAAAGAAAGAAAAAAACTATTCCTTTCACCCTCTGCACAAAGGGTTGTCAGATGATTTTACCTGAAACCGCCAAAATTCACAGATAAAGCAGCCAAAAAACCACCATATCAATAAAATACAACAACCAGAAAACTGACAACATAAAATTGTATAAATTACAGGTGATATAATCTCTGCTTTGCCAGTAGTGAGGGATATGAATAAAAGTTTTCACTCAAGTGTTTCTCTTTGTTAAACATTTGAAGAGTGTGGCTTATTTTTTTATATAATCATGAGACAAATTATGTAAACAAAGAAGGGGAGCTAACGCATGTTAAGGTTGTCTCTCAGCAAACACTTCTGCCCACAGATATTATATACTAGGGAGCGACCGATATGCCTTTTTACCGATAGTCCGATACCGATATTTCTCCCCAGCATTTTTGCCGATACCTATACCGATACCGATATTTTGCTTTTAATGAAAGGGTGTCTTGCAGATGAAGAAGATTAGAAAAACACAAGATTTGAAAAGACAGACCGGAAGATCGAAGTCAGAAACACAAACCATGCCTGCGTAATCTCAGAAATCTGCATGTTTATTGTTTAAAATTAAACTTATAACAAACAATTTGTTGTTATTACTTTTTACTTGTACACAAACAGTAAGATAAAGTAAGATAAAGTTGTAAATAATTAATGTCAAACTAAAAAAGTAAAAATGTTAAAAAATGTTAATTGTAACTTCACTAGCTTGTGAAAGTTGTGATGAAATTTTCATCTTTAATCTTTGAATTTTTTTTACTGAATTTACTTGTAGTAGATTTTAAAAAAAGTTTGAAAAATTAAATACACTTAATTATATCAATAAATCACATCTCTCAGGTGAACAGTTAACTGGAAGTCTGTAAGTAAACTTTAACTCTGTAAACCAAAACCAGTTTAGAGTTACTAGATTTGTGAAAAAAAAACAACAACATTGTATCGGCAGCCAAAAAACGGCCGGTCTGATAGTTAACCAATAGTGCCAATATCGGTTTGATTATCGGTCGCTCCCTACACAAATCGGCTGATCCGATATTAGCCGATATATATAGTGCCAATATCGGTCCGATACCGATCCGAGTATCGGTCGTTCCCTAATATATACCCTGTTTACCAAAAGCTTTTTTTAAAAGGTTATCAGTTACAGTTTCAATCGAGTGCCGATGTTTATCGGTTCGAATTTATTTAGTATTAAACAGAGTTTAAAATATATTTGTACTAGCTGTACCCTGCAAAGCCTTTGCAGGAAGATAGACTTGTAAAGCCATTGCAGAACCTAGGATTTGGGGGCCCTGCATTTTGATATTCGATACCACGACATGAGATTCATCATCATTGCCCTTCACCCATGGCAGGGTATAGGCCACCAACAACAGTTCTCCAGAGTCCTCTGTCCTTTGCTATCTTCTCCAGCTGGTTCCAGTTGTGTCCCATCTTGATGGTGTCCGCTTCCAGGTCTCGACGCCAGGTATTTCTTGGGCGACCTCTCTTCCGTTTACCTTGGAGGTTCCACCTCAGTGCCTGCCTTGTGATACTGGCTGCTGGTTTGCGTAAGGTGTGTCCTATCCAGCCCCATCGCCTCTTTCTGATCTCTTCTTCAGCTGAGAGTTGGCAGGTCTTTTTCAAAAGGCTGACATTGCTGATGGTGTCTGGCCAGCGAATTTGGAGGATTCTTCTGAGGCAGCTGTTTGTAAATGTTTGGACTTTCCTTAGTGTAGTCAGACATCTTCCACGTTTCCGCTCCATACAGCAGGACTGATTTCACATTGGTGTTATAGAGTCTAATCTTGATGTCTAAGGACAACTCTCTGGAGGGCCAGACATTCTTTAGCTGCATGAAGGCGGCTCGGGCTTTACCAATTCTTGATTTGACATCTGCCTCTGTGCCACCCTGCTGATATATAACACTCCCCAAGTAAACGAAGGACTGCACCTCTTCCAGCTGTCTTCCTTGTAGGGTGACGGGATTTGTGCTGGTGGAGTTTATTTTTAAGATCTTGGTTTTGTCTTGGTTTATATTGAGGCCAACCTCGAGCGCTGCGGCTGAGACTTTATCTGTCTTCTCCTGCATCTGTTGGTGGCTGTGGGAAAGGAGAGCAAGATCGTCTGCGAAGTCTAGGTCGTCAAGCTGGCTCAATAATGTCCACTGGATTCCATTTCTTTGTTCTCTGGTGGATTTTTTCATGATCCAGCCAATTGCAAGAAGGAAAAGGAATGGTGACAACAAGCATCCTTGTCTGACTCCAGTTCGCACCTGGAAGCTTTTTGTGAGCTGTCCTCCGTGGATTACTCTGCATGACATACCCCTGTACGAATTCTTTATGATGTTAACTATCTTTGGTGGGATTCCGTAGTGTTGAAGGAGCTTCCAGAGGATCTCTCTATCTATACTGTCAAACGCCTTTTCAAAGTCCACAAAGTTGACATACAATGGTGAGTTCTACTCTAGGGACTGCTCTACTATAATGCGAAGTGTTGCAATCTGATCTGTGCACGATCTGTTTTTTCGAAAGCCTGCCTGCTCATCTCGCAGTTGTGGGTCTACTATATCTTTCATTCTCTCCAATAGAATCCTGTTAAAAACCTTGCCTGCTACAGATAGTAATGTGATACCCCTATAGTTGATGCAGTTGCTGACGTCACCTTTTTTTGGAAGCTTGACAAGGTAACCTTCCTTCCAGTCTGCTGGTATGTCTTCTTCATCCCAGATCCTCCCAAAAGAGAGGGTATAGCATCTATACTGATGTATTCAAATCTGCCTTTAGTGCTTCTGCTGGAATGTCATCTGGTCCAGTTGATTTTCCATTTTTCATCAGGGTGATGGCTTTCCTGATCTCTTCTCTTGTGGGCTTTTCGCAGCAGATCGGGAGATCCACTTTGGCTGGTTCAATGTCTGGGGGGTTCAGAGGTGCTGGTCTATTAAGGAGTTCTTCAAAGTGTTCAGCCCATCTGTTTAACTGTTGGTCTAGGCTGTTTATAGTTTTTCCCTGCTTGTCTTTGACAGGTCTTTCTGGCTTGTTTATCTTCCCTGAGAGTCTCTTGGTTATGTTGTATAGCATTTTTATGTTCCCGCTATATGCTGCCTGTTCTGCCTCCGCTGCCAACCCCTTCACATAGTTTTTCTTGTCGTTCCGAATACTCCCCTTCACTACCCTGTGTGCTTCTGCATATTTTTCTTGAGCCTTACCCTTTGTTGCCCTGGTTTTACTGTTATTGACTGCTGCCTTCTTTTTCTTCCTGTCTTCTATCTTGTTCAGAGTTTCTATTGTGATCCACTCCTTCTGGTGATGCTTCTTTGGACCCACTGTCTCTTGGCATGACGATCTTAAGGTTTCTTTCACTTTCTGCCACATATTAAGTACACTATTTTCTTTTTCCACCAATTCTTGAAGCACTTCATATTTATTCTTCAGCACTAAGTTGAACTTCTCTTTAGTTTTAGGGTCTTTCAGCAGGCTAATGTTGTATTTGACTCTTTTGTCTGATATGCTGTTGAGAATTCTCTTTAATTTCAGCTTCACTCTTGCTACCACCAGGTGGTGGTCCGATGCTACGTCTGCCCCTCTTTTCACTCTTACATCTTGTAATGACCTTCTACATTTTTTGTTGATGCAGATATGATCGATCTGGTTCTCAGTTGTGTTGTCTGGAGATATCCATGTACTCTTGTGTATCCTTTTATGAGGAAAGATGCTACCTCCGATGACCATATTGTTTAGTGCGCAAAAGTCAGCAAATCTCTCCATTTTCATTCATCACCCCAAGAGCATGAGTGCCCATGACTTGTTCATATCCAGCGTTGTCGGTCCCTATCTTGGCATTGAGGTCTCCCATGAGGATAGTGAGATCCTTCTTTGGGAAATTCTCCAGAATCTTTTGGAGTCTGCTGTAGAACTGATCTTTTTCCTCTTCGTCGCCGTCGTTTGTTGGCGCATAACACTGAATTATATTCGTTTTGATCTTTTTCTTCTTTGTACGGAAGGAAGCAGTTATGATCCTGGGGCCGTGTGCTTCCCACCCAATCAGTGACCCCTGTGCCTGTGTAGACAGCATAAGTCCCACTCCCTGTGAGTGGGGTGCGTCATCCTCTTCATGTCCAGAGTACGGCAACAGCTCTCCTGATGTAAGTCGTCTCTGTCCAGCTTGTGTCCACCTTGTCTCGCTGATGCCTAAGATGATCAGGTTGTTTTTCTTCATCTCTGATGCTACCTGTTCCATCTTTCCTGCCTCAAACATGGTCCTGACATTCCATGTACCGATGGTGATTTTCCTGGTTGTCAGAAGGGTAGTCGGCTTTGTGGCTTCCTTTCGGCTTTCACCACAACTAAGCTTCATAGGTCTTCGTGCTGAAGAACCTTCTTCTCCCAGGACAAAATTTTCTGATTTTTCTGTTGTTCGTGTTTTTGTAGCAAAGGGTGTTTTTACAGGATGGGGTTGCTAGCCCCACGCCCAACCCTCCTCCTTTTTCAGCCGGGTTTGGGACCGTCCTTGGCGGAGTTATGACATGAGATTATGTACTTAATATTTTGGACCCCCCCACCCTAGTTACGCCTCTGTGTTAATTTTTTTTTTTAAGTTATGAAATAATTTAAAATCTAATTAGTTGTTTGTTTCTTTTTCTTACAACATCCTAAATGATAAATTATTTAAATTTTAAAAAAATGTCAAAGAGATCTAATTAGTTACTTTTCATTAAAACAACTATTAGGATATATTCTGAAAAAAAAAAAAATAATAAAAAAAATGTCTCTGGGAGAAATCGAACCCGGAGAGTCTGCAAAAAATGGGCTATAAGGCCAAGTCACACAACCTCTCAACCACCGCGCCAAACAAATTAAGTGTTCTATTTTAATGTACATTAGAAAAATATTCATCGGTTATGTTATCATTGCCTTTTGACCTAGTTTTTTAGGTCAATTTTGTTATTTTTGTAATAAAGAAATAATTCAAAGTCGTATTTATTAAAAATCATAAATATTTTAAAAGCTGAGAACTTAATTAGTATAGAAATTTGCAGAATTTCTTTTTTTAAATATTATATCGGCTTTTAAAAAGAACTTGTTTTACGAAATAAGATACGAAAACACGGTCATTAGTCTTATCGTCGCCGACGTCGGAGATTTTCGATTATTACTATTGTTTACGTTTGTCAATGTTAAAATTCTCTGTTGTAATAAAAACTACAATGATTTGAATGATATTATATGCTAATTATTAATTTTTAATATTGGGGACTTTTAATTTCATAATTAAAAGCACAGAAACTACTGAAAACTGTAGATATTTCGAAATGAAAAATTGAATCGAGACACAGGGGATGACGCCATTTTAAATTCTTGTTTTCCGCTTTCGATTTAACGCACACTGGAAATGAATATTATTATATACTAGCTGTACCCCGCAAAGCCTTTGCAGGAAGATAGACTTGTAAAGCCATTGCCGAAACAAGGATTTGGGGACCCTGCATTTTGACATTCGATACCATGACATGAGATTATGTACTTAATATTTATTGTAAAAAATAATTTTGGGGGCTCCCCTAAAGCAGGAGCCGGTGGGACTTTTGATTTCGGACCCCCCCCCCCACCCTAGTTACGCTTCTGTGTTAATTTTTTTTTTTAAGTTATGAAATAATTAAAAATCTAATTAGTTAATGTTTCTTTTTCTTACAATATCCTAAAAGATAAATTATTTAAATTTTAAAAAATGTCAAAGAGATCTAATTAGTTAATTTTCATTAAAACAACTAAAAGGATATATTCTGTAAAAAAAAAAATAATAAAAAAAAATGTCTCTGGGAGAAATCGAAACCGGAGAGTCTTCAAAAAATGGGCTATAAGGCCAAGTCACACAACCTCTCAACCACCGCGCCAAACAAATTAAGTGTTCTATTTTAATGTACCATTAGAAAAATATTCATCGGTTATGTTTTCATTGCCTTTTGACCTAGTTTTTTAGGTCTATATTGTTATTTTTGTAATAAAGAAATAATTCAAAGCCGTATTTATTAAAAATCATAAATATTTTAAAAGCTGAGAACTTAATTAGTATAGAAATTTGCAGAATTTCTTTTTTTAAATATCATATCGACTTTTAAAAAGAACTTGTTTTACGAAATAAGATACGAAAACACGGTCAATAGTCTTATCGTCGCCGACGTCGGAGATTTTCGACTATTACTATTGTTTACGTCTGACGATGTTAAAATGCTCTGGTGTAATAAAAACTACAATGATTTGAATGACATTATATGCTAATTATTGATTTTTTTTATTGGGGACATTTACATTTCATAATTAAAAGCATAGAAACTATTGAAAACTGTAGATAATATCACAAAGAAAAATTGAATCGAGAGACAGGGGGTGACGCCATTTTGATATCTTGTTTTCCGCTTTCGATTTAACGCACACTAGAAATGAATATTATTATATACTAGCTGTACCCCGCAAAGCCTTTGCAGGAAGATAGACTTGTAAAGCCATTGCCGAATCAAGGATTTGGGGACCCTGCATTTTGACATTCGATACCATGACATGAGATTATGTACTTAATATTTAATGTAAAAAATAATTTTGGGGGCTCCCCTAAAGCAGGAGCTGGTGGAACTTTTGATTTTGGACCCCCCTCACCCTAGTTACGCCTCTGTGTTAATTTTTTTTTAAGTTATGAAATAATTAAAAATCTAATTAGTTAATGTTTCTTTTTCTTACAACATCCTAAAAGATAAATTATTTAAATTTTAAAAATGTCAAAGAGATCTAATTAGTTACTTTTCATTAAAATAACTAGAAGGATATATTCTGAAATAAAGAACAATAAAAATAAATGTCACTGGGCGAAATTGAACCCGGAGAGTCTGCATAAAACGGAACATTGTCCAAGCTGCATTACCATCCTGCCACCGCGCCAACCAAATTTAGATGAGATTTTAATGTACTATAAGAAAAATATTGCTCGGTTATGTTTTCATTGCCTTTTGACCTAGTTTTTTAGGCCTATATTGTTATTTTGTAATTAAGAAATAATTCAAAGCCGTATTTATTTTAAAAAATAAATAGTATAAAAGCTTAGAACTTAATTAGTGTAGAAATTTGCAGAATTTCTTTTATAAAATATTATATTGACTTTATTTACGAAATTAGATACGAAAACGCGGTCAACATTCTTATCGTCGCCGACGTCGGAGATTTTCGACTATTACTATTGTTTACGTCTGACGATGTTAAAATGCTCTGGTGTAATAAAAACTACAATGATTTGAATGACATTATATGCTAATTATTGATTTTTTATATTGGGGACATTTACATTTCATAATTAAAAGCATAGAAACTATTGAAAACTGTAGATAATATCACAAAGAAAAATTGAATCGAGAGACAGGGGGTGACGCCATGTTGATATCTTGTTTTCCGCTTTCGATTTAACGCACACTAGAAATGAATATTATTATATACTAGCTGTACCCCGCAAAGCCTTTGCAGGAAGATAGACTTGTAAAGCCATTGCCGAATCAAGGATTTGGGGACCCTGCATTTTGACATTCGATACCATGACATGAGATTATGTACTTAATATTTAATGTAAAAAATAATTTTGGGGGCTCCCCTAAAGCAGGAGCCGGTGGGACTTTTGATTTTGGACCCCCCTCACCCTAGTTACGCCTCTGTGTTAATTTTTTTTTTAAGTTATGAAATAATTAAAAATCTAATTAGTTAATGTTTCTTTTTCTTACAACATCCTAAAAGATAACTTATTTAAATTTTAAAAATGTCAAAGAGATCTAATTAGTTACTTTTCATTAAAATAACTAGAAGGATATATTCTGAAATAAAGAACAATAAAATAAATGTCACTGGGCGAAATTGAACCCGGAGAGTCTGCATAAAAACGGAACATTGTCCAAGCTGCATTACCATCCTGCCACCGCGCCAACCAAATTTAGATGAGATTTTAATGTACTATAAGAAAAATATTGCTCGGTTATGTTTTCATTGCCTTCTGACCTAGTTTTTTAGGCCTATGTTGTTATTTTGTAATTAAGAAATAATTCAAAGCCGTATTTATTTTAAAAAATAAATAGTATAAAAGCTTAGAACTTAATTAGTGTAGAAATTTGCAGAATTTCTTTTATAAAATATTATATTGACTTTATTTACGAAATTAGATACGAAAACGCGGTCAACATTCTTATCGTCGCCGACGTCGGAGATTTTCGACTATTACTATTGTTTACGTCTGACGATGTTAAAATGCTCTGGTGTAATAAAAACTACAATGATTTGAATGACATTATATGCTAATTATTGATTTTTTATATTGGGGACATTTACATTTCATAATTAAAAGCATAGAAACTATTGAAAACTGTAGATAATATCACAAAGAAAAATTGAATCGAGAGACAGGGGTGACGCCATTTTGATATCTTGTTTTCCGCTTTCGATTTAACGCACACTAGAAATGAATATTATTATATACTAGCTGTACCCCGCAAAGCCTTTGCAGGAAGATAGACTTGTAAAGCCATTGCCGAATTTATCAAGGATTTGGGGACCCTGCATTTTGACATTCGATACCATGACATGAGATTATGTACTTAATATTTAATGTAAAAAATAATTTTGGGGGCTCCCCTAAAAGCAGGAGCCGGTGGGACTTTTGATTTTGGACCCCCCTCACCCTAGTTACGCCTCTGTGTTAATTTTTTTTAAGTTATGAAATAATTAAAAATCTAATTAGTTAATGTTTCTTTTTCTTACAACATCCTAAAAGATAAATTATTTAAATTTTAAAAATGTCAAAGAGATCTAATTAGTTACTTTTCATTAAAATAACTAGAAGGATATATTCTGAAATAAAGAACAATAAAAATAAATGTCACTGGGCGAAATTGAACCCGGAGAGTCTGCATAAAACGGAACATTGTCCAAGCTGCATTACCATCCTGCCACCGCGCCAACCAAATTTAGATGAGATTTTAATGTACTATAAGAAAAATATTGCTCGGTTATGTTTTCATTGCCTTTTGACCTAGTTTTTTAGCCTATGTTGTTATTTTGTAATTAAGAAATAATTCAAAGCCGTATTTATTTAAAAAATAAATAGTATAAAAGCTTAGAACTTAATTAGTGTAGAAATTTGCAGAATTTCTTTTATAAAATATTATATTGACTTTATTTACGAAATTAGATACGAAAACGCGGTCAACATTCTTATCGTCGCCGACGTCGGAGATTTTCGACTATTACTATTGTTTACGTCTGACGATGTTAAAATGCTCTGGTGTAATAAAAACTACAATGATTTGAATGACATTATATGCTAATTATTGATTTTTTATATTGGGGACATTTACATTTCATAATTAAAAGCATAGAAACTATTGAAAACTGTAGATAATATCACAAAGAAAAATTGAATCGAGAGACAGGGGGTGACGCCATTTTGATATCTTGTTTTCCGCTTTCGATTTAACGCACACTAGAAATGAATATTATTATATACTAGCTGTACCCCGCAAAGCCTTTGCAGGAAGATAGACTTGTAAAGCCATTGCCGAATCAAGGATTTGGGGACCCTGCATTTTGACATTCGATACCATGACATGAGATTATGTACTTAATATTTAATGTAAAAAATAATTTTGGGGGCTCCCTAAAGCAGGAGCCGGTGGGACTTTTGATTTTGGACCCCCTCACCCTAGTTACGCCTCTGTGTTAATTTGTTTTTTAAGTTATGAAATAATTAAAAATCTAATTAGTTAATGTTTCTTTTTCTTACAACATCCTAAAAGATAAATTATTTAAATTTTAAAAATGTCAAAGAGATCTAATTAGTTACTTTTCATTAAAATAACTAGAAGGATATATTCTGAAATAAAGAACAATAAAAATAAATGTCACTGGGCGAAATTGAACCCGGAGAGTCTGCATAAAACGGAACATTGTCCAAGCTGCATTACCATCCTGCCACCGCGCCAACCAAATTTAGATGAGATTTTAATGTACTATAAGAAAAATATTGCTCGGTTATGTTTTCATTGCCTTTTGACCTAGTTTTTTAAGCCTATGTTGTTATTTTGTATTAAGAAATAATTCAAAGCCGTATTTATTTTAAAAAATAAATAGTATAAAAGCTTAGAACTTAATTAGTGTAGAAATTTGCAGAATTTCTTTTTATAAAATATTATATTGACTTTATTTACGAAATTAGATACGAAAACGCGGTCAACATTCTTATCGTCGCCGACGTCGGAGATTTTCGACTATTACTATTGTTTACGTCTGACGATGTTAAAATGCTCTGGTGTAATAAAAACTACAATGATTTGAATGACATTATATGCTAATTATTGATTTTTTATATTGGGGACATTTACATTTCATAATTAAAAGCATAGAAACTATTGAAAACTGTAGATAATATCACAAAGAAAAATTGAATCGAGAGACAGGGGGTGACGCCATTTTGATATCTTGTTTTCCGCTTTCGATTTAACGCACACTAGAAATGAATATTATTATATACTAGCTGTACCCCCGCAAAGCCTTTGCAGGAAGATAGACTTGTAAAGCCATTGCCGAATCAAGGATTTGGGGACCCTGCATTTTGACATTCGATACCATGACATGAGATTATGTACTTAATATTTAATGTAAAAAAAAGAATTTTGGGGGCTCCCCTAAAGCAGGAGCCGGTGGGACTTTGATTTTGGACCCCCTCACCCTAGTTACGCCTCTGTGTTAATTTTTTTTTAAGTTATGAAATAATTAAAAATCTAATTAGTTAATGTTTCTTTTTCTTACAACATCCTAAAAGATAAATTATTTAAATTTTAAAAATGTCAAAGAGATCTAATTAGTTACTTTTCATTAAAATAACTAGAAGGATATATTCTGAAATAAAGAACAATAAAAATAAATGTCACTGGGCGAAATTGAACCCGGAGAGTCTGCATAAAACGGAACATTGTCCAAGCTGCATTACCATCCTGCCACCGGGCCAACCAAATTTAGATGAGATTTTAATGTACTATAAGAAAAATATTGCTCGGTTATGTTTTCATTGCCTTTTGACCTAGTTTTTTAGGCCTATGTTGTTATTTTGTAATTAAGAAATAATTCAAAGCCGTATTTATTTTAAAAAATAAATAGTATAAAAGCTTAGAACTTAATTAGTGTAGAAATTTGCAGAATTTCTTTTATAAAATATTATATTGACTTTATTTACGAAATTAGATACGAAAACGCGGTCAACATTCTTATCGTCGCCGACGTCGGAGATTTTCGACTATTACTATTGTTTACGTCTGACGATGTTAAAATGCTCTGGTGTAATAAAACTACAATGATTTGAATGACATTATATGCTAATTATTGATTTTTTATATTGGGACATTTACATTTCATAATTAAAAGCATAGAAACTATTGAAAACTGTAGATAATATCACAAAGAAAAATTGAATCGAGAGACAGGGGGTGACGCCATTTTGATATCTTGTTTTCCGCTTTCGATTTAACGCACACTAGAAATGAATATTATTATATACTAGCTGTACCCCGCAAAGCCTTTGCAGGAAGATAGACTTGTAAAGCCATTGCCGAATCAAGGATTTGGGGACCCTGCATTTGACATTCGATACCATGACATGAGATTATGTACTTAATATTTAATGTAAAATAATTTTGGGGCTCCCCTAAAGCAGGAGCCGGTGGGACTTTTGATTTTGGACCCCCCTCACCCTAGTTACGCCTCTGTGTTAATTTTTTTTTTAAGTTATGAAATAATTAAAAATCTAATTAGTTAATGTTTCTTTTTCTTACAACATCCTAAAAGATAAATTATTTAAATTTTAAAAATGTCAAAGAGATCTAATTAGTTACTTTTCATTAAAATAACTAGAAGGATATATTCTGAAATAAAGAACAATAAAAATAAATGTTACTGGGCGAAATTGAACCCGGAGAGTCTGCATAAAACGGAACATTGTCCAAGCTGCATTACCATCCTGCCACCGCGCCAACCAAATTTAGATGAGATTTTAATGTACTATAAGAAAAATATTGCTCGGTTATGTTTTCATTGCCTTTTGACCTAGTTTTTTAAGCCTATGTTGTTATTTTGTAATTAAGAAATAATTCAAAGCCGTATTTATTTTAAAAAATAAATAGTATAAAAGCTTAGAACTTAATTAGTGTAGAAATTTGCAGAATTTCTTTTATAAAATATTATATTGACTTTATTTACGAAATTAGATACGAAAACGCGGTCAACATTCTTATCGTCGCCGACGTCGGAGATTTTCGACTATTACTATTGTTTACGTCTGACGATGTTAAAATGCTCTGGTGTAATAAAAACTACAATGATTTGAATGACATTATATGCTAATTATTGATTTTTTATATTGGGGACATTTACATTTCATAATTAAAAGCATAGAAACTATTGAAAACTGTAGATAATATCACAAAGAAAAATTGAATCGAGAGACAGGGGGTGACGCCATTTTGATATCTTGTTTTCCGCTTTCGATTTAACGCACACTAGAAATGAATATTATTATATACTAGCTGTACCCCGCAAAGCCTTTGCAGGAAGATAGACTTGTAAAGCCATTGCCGAATCAAGGATTTGGGGACCCTGCATTTTGACATTCGATACCATGACATGAGATTATGTACTTAATATTTAATGTAAAAAATAATTTTGGGGGCTCCCCTAAAGCAGGAGCCGGTGGGACTTTTGATTTTGGACCCCCTCACCCTAGTTACGCCTCTGTGTTAATTTGTTTTTTAAGTTATGAAATAATTAAAAATCTAATTAGTTAATGTTTCTTTTTCTTACAACATCCTAAAAGATAAATTATTTAAATTTTAAAAATGTCAAAGAGATCTAATTAGTTACTTTTCATTAAAATAACTAGAAGGATATATTCTGAAATAAAGAACAATAAAAATAAATGTCACTGGGCGAAATTGAACCCGGAGAGTCTGCATAAAACGGAACATTGTCCAAGCTGCATTACCATCCTGCCACCGCGCCAACCAAATTTAGATGAGATTTTAATGTACTATAAGAAAAATATTGCTCGGTTATGTTTTCATTGCCTTTTGACCTAGTTTTTTAAGCCTATGTTGTTATTTTGTAATTAAGAAATAATTCAAAGCCGTATTTATTTTAAAAAATAAATAGTATAAAAGCTTAGAACTTAATTAGTGTAGAAATTTGCAGAATTTCTTTTATAAAATATTATATTGACTTTATTTACGAAATTAGATACGAAAACGCGGTCAACATTCTTATCGTCGCCGACGTCGGAGATTTTCGACTATTACTATTGTTTACGTCTGACGATGTTAAAATGCTCTGGTGTAATAAAAACTACAATGATTTGAATGACATTATATGCTAATTATTGATTTTTTATATTGGGGACATTTACATTTCATAATTAAAAGCATAGAAACTATTGAAAACTGTAGATAATATCACAAAGAAAAATTGAATCGAGAGACAGGGGGTGACGCCATTTTGATATCTTGTTTTCCGCTTTCGATTTAACGCACACTAGAAATGAATATTATTATATACTAGCTGTACCCCGCAAAGCCTTTGCAGGAAGATAGACTTGTAAAGCCATTGCCGAATCAAGGATTTGGGGACCCTGCATTTTGACATTCGATACCATGACATGAGATTATGTACTTAATATTTAATGTAAAAAATAATTTTGGGGGCTCCCCTAAAGCAGGAGCCGGTGGGACTTTTGATTTTGGACCCCCTCACCCTAGTTACGCCTCTGTGTTAATTTTTTTTTAAGTTATGAAATAATTAAAAATCTAATTAGTTAATGTTTCTTTTTCTTACAACATCCTAAAAGATAAATTATTTAAATTTTAAAAATGTCAAAGAGATCTAATTAGTTACTTTTCATTAAAATAACTAGAAGGATATATTCTGAAATAAAGAACAATAAAAAAATAAATGTCACTGGGCGAAATTGAACCCGGAGAGTCTGCATAAAACGGAACATTGTCCAAGCTGCATTACCATCCTGCCACCGGGCCAACCAAATTTAGATGAGATTTTAATGTACTATAAGAAAAATATTGCTCGGTTATGTTTTCATTGCCTTTTGACCTAGTTTTTTAGGCCTATGTTGTTATTTTGTAATTAAGAAATAATTCAAAGCCGTATTTATTTTAAAAAATAAATAGTATAAAAGCTTAGAACTTAATTAGTGTAGAAATTTGCAGAATTTCTTTTATAAAATATTATATTGACTTTATTTACGAAATTAGATACGAAAACGCGGTCAACATTCTTATCGTCGCCGACGTCGGAGATTTTCGACTATTACTATTGTTTACGTCTGACGATGTTAAAATGCTCTGGTGTAATAAAAACTACAATGATTTGAATGACATTATATGCTAATTATTGATTTTTTATATTGGGGACATTTACATTTCATAATTAAAAGCATAGAAACTATTGAAAACTGTAGATAATATCACAAAGAAAAATTGAATCGAGAGACAGGGGGTGACGCCATTTTGATATCTTGTTTTCCGCTTTCGATTTAACGCACACTAGAAATGAATATTATTATATACTAGCTGTACCCCGCAAAGCCTTTGCAGGAAGATAGACTTGTAAAGCCATTGCCGAATCAAGGATTTGGGGACCCTGCATTTTGACATTCGATACCATGACATGAGATTATGTACTTAATATTTAATGTAAAAAATAATTTTGGGGGGCTCCCCTAAAGCAGGAGCCGGTGGGACTTTTGATTTTGGACCCCCCTCACCCTAGTTACGCCTCTGTGTTAATTTTTTTTTTAAGTTATGAAATAATTAAAAATCTAATTAGTTAATGTTTCTTTTTCTTACAACATCCTAAAAGATAAATTATTTAAATTTTAAAAATGTCAAAGAGATCTAATTAGTTACTTTTCATTAAAATAACTAGAAGGATATATTCTGAAATAAAGAACAATAAAAAATAAATGTTACTGGGCGAAATTGAACCCGGAGAGTCTGCATAAAACGGAACATTGTCCAAGCTGCATTACCATCCTGCCACCGCGCCAACCAAATTTAGATGAGATTTTAATGTACTATAAGAAAAATATTGCTCGGTTATGTTTTCATTGCCTTTTGACCTAGTTTTTTAGGCCTATGTTGTTATTTTGTAATTAAGAAATAATTCAAAGCCGTATTTATTTTAAAAAATAAATAGTATAAAAGCTTAGAACTTAATTAGTGTAGAAATTTGCAGA
Source organism: Bulinus truncatus (assembly GCA_021962125.1). Lineage (NCBI taxonomy): Eukaryota > Metazoa > Mollusca > Gastropoda > Planorbidae > Bulinus > Bulinus truncatus. The sequence goes on along the minus strand of JAGDYQ010000010.1, from coordinate 9,161,706 downwards.
ATTTCTTTTAGGTAAAATATTATATTGACTTTATTTACGAAATTAGATACGAAAACGCGGTCAACATTCTTATCGTCGCCGACGTCGGAGATTTTCGACTATTACTATTGTCTACGTCTGACGATGTTAAAATGCTCTGGTGTAATAAAAACTACAATGATTTGAATGACATTATATGCTAATTATTGATTTTTTATATTGGGGACATTTACATTTCATAATTAAAAGCATAGAAACTATTGAAAACTGTAGATAATATCACAAAGAAAAATTGAATCGAGAGACAGGGGGTGACGCCATTTTGATATCTTGTTTTCCGCTTTCGATTTAACGCACACTAGAAATGAATATTATTATATACTAGCTGTACCCCGCAAAGCCTTTGCAGGAAGATAGACTTGTAAAGCCATTGCCGAATCAAGGATTTGGGGACCCTGCATTTTGACATTCGATACCATGACATGAGATTATGTACTTAATATTTAATGTAAAAAATAATTTTGGGGGCTGCCCTAAAGCAGGAGCCGGTGGGACTTTTGATTTTGGACCCCCCTCACCCTAGTTACGCCTCTGTGTTAATTTTTTTTTTAAGTTATGAAATAATTAAAAATCTAATTAGTTAATGTTTCTTTTTCTTACAACATCCTAAAAGATAAATTATTTAAATTTTAAAAATGTCAAAGAGATCTAATTAGTTACTTTTCATTAAAATAGCTAGAAGGATATATTCTGAAATAAAGAACAATAAAAATAAATGTCACTGGGCGAAATTGAACCCGGAGAGTCTGCATAAAACGGAACATTGTCCAAGCTGCATTACCATCCTGCCACCGCGCCAACCAAATTTAGATGAGATTTTAATGTACTATAAGAAAAATATTGCTCGGTTATGTTTTCATTGCCTTTTGACCTAGTTTTTTAGGCCTATATTGTTATTTTGTAATTAAGAAATAATTCAAAGCCGTATTTATTTTAAAAAAATAGTATAAAAGCTTAGAACTTAATTAGTATAGAAATTTGCAGAATTTCTTTTATAAAACATTATATTGACTTTATTTACGAAATTAGATACGAAAACGCGGTCAATAGTCTTATCGTCGCCGACGTCGGAGATTTTCGATTATTACTATTGTTTACGTCTGACGATGTTAAAATGCTCTGGTGTAATAAAAACTACAATGATTTGAATGACATTATATGCTAATTATTGATTTTTTTTATTGGAGACATTTACATTTCATAATTAAAAGCATAGAAACTATTGAAAACTGTAGATAATATCACAAAGAAAAATTGAATCGAGAGACAGGGGGTGACGCCATTTTGATATCTTGTTTTCCGCTTTCGATTTAACGCACACTAGAAATGAATATTATTATATACTAGCTGTACCCCGCAAAGCCTTTGCAGGAAGATAGACTTGTAAAGCCATTGCTGAATCAAGGATTTGGGGACCCTGCATTTTGATATTCGATACCATGACATGAGATTATGTACTTAATATTTAATGTAAAAAATAATTTTGGGGGCTCCCCTAAAGCAGGAGCCGGTGGGACTTTTGATTTTGGACCCCCCTCACCCTAGTTACGCCTCTGTGTTAATTTTTTTTTTAAGTTATGAAATAATTAAAAATCTAATTAGTTAATGTTTCTTTTTCTTACAACATCCTAAAAGATAAATTATTTAAATTTTAAAAATGTCAAAGAGATCTAATTAGTTACTTTTCATTAAAATAACTAGAAGGATATATTCTGAAATAAAGAACAATAAAAATAAATGTCACTGGGCGAAATTGAACCCGGAGAGTCTGCATAAAACGGAACATTGTCCAAGCTGCATTACCATCCTGCCACCGCGCCAACCAAATTTAGATGAGATTTTAATGTACTATAAGAAAAATATTGCTCGGTTATGTTTTCATTGCCTTTTGACCTAGTTTTTAGGCCTATATTGTTATTTTGTAATTAAGAAATAATTCAAAGCCGTATTTATTTTAAAAAAAATAGTATAAAAGCTTAGAACTTAATTAGTATAGAAATTTGCAGAATTTCTTTTATAAAACATTATATTGACTTTATTTACGAAATTAGATACGAAAACGCGGTCAATAGTCTTATCGTCGCCGACGTCGGAGATTTTCGATTATTACTATTGTTTACGTCTGACGATGTTAAAATGCTCTGGTGTAATAAAAACTACAATGATTTGAATGACATTATATGCTAATTATTGATTTTTTTTATTGGAGACATTTACATTTCATAATTAAAAGCATAGAAACTATTGAAAACTGTAGATAATATCACAAAGAAAAATTGAATCGAGAGACAGGGGGTGACGCCATTTTGATATCTTGTTTTCCGCTTTCGATTTAACGCACACTAGAAATGAATATTATTATATACTAGCTGTACCCCGCAAAGCCTTTGCAGGAAGATAGACTTGTAAAGCCATTGCTGAATCAAGGATTTGGGGACCCTGCATTTTGATATTCGATACCATGACAAGAGATTATGTACTTAATATTTAATGTAAAAAATAATTTTGGGGGCTCCCCTAAAGCAGGAGCCGGTGGGACTTTCGATTTTGGACCCCCCCACCCTAGTTACGCCTCTGTGTTAATTTTTTTTTTAAGTTATGAAATAATTAAAAATCTAATTATTTAATGTTTCTTTTTCTTACAACATCCTAAAAGATAAATTATTTAAATTTTAAAAATGTCAAAGAGATCTAATTAGTTACTTTTCATTAAAATAACTAAAAGGATATATTCTGAAAAAAAGAACAATAAAAATAAATGTCACTGGGCGAAATTGAACCCGGAGAGTCTGCATAAAATTGAACATTGTCCAAGCGGCATAACCATCCTGCCACCGCGCCAAACAAATTTAGATAAGATTTAATGTACTATAAGAAAAATATTGCTCGGTTATGTTTTCATTGCCTTTTGACCTAGTTTTTTAGGCCTATGTTGTTATTTTGTAATTAAGAAATAATTCAAAGCCGTATTTATTTTAAAAAATAAATAGTATAAAAGCTTAGAACTTAATTAGTGTAGAAATTTGCAGAATTTCTTTTATAAAATATTATATTGACTTTATTTACGAAATTAGATACGAAAACGCGGTCAACATTCTTATCGTCGCCGACGTCGGAGATTTTCGACTATTACTATTGTCTACGTCTGACGATGTTAAAATGCTCTGGTGTAATAAAAACTACAATGATTTGAATGACATTATATGCTAATTATTGATTTTTTATATTGGGGACATTTACATTTCATAATTAAAAGCATAGAAACTATTGAAAACTGTAGATAATATCACAAAGAAAAATTGAATCGAGAGACAGGGGGTGACGCCATTTTGATATCTTGTTTTCCGCTTTCGATTTAACGCACACTGGAAATGATTATTATTTTATACTAGCTGTACCCCGCAAAGCCTTTGCAGGAAGATAGACTTGTAAAGCCATTGCCGAATCAAGGATTTGGGGACCCTGCATTTTGACATTCGATACCATGACATGAGATTATGTACTTAATATTTAATGTAAAAAATAATTTTGGGGGCTCCCCTAAAGCAGGAGCCGGTGGGACTTTTGATTTTGGACCCCCCTCACCCTAGTTACGCCTCTGTGTTAATTTTTTTTTAAGTTATGAAATAATTAAAAATCTAATTAGTTAATGTTTCTTTTTCTTACAACATCCTAAAAGATAAATTATTTAAATTTTAAAAATGTCAAAGAGATCTAATTAGTTACTTTTCATTAAAATAACTAGAAGGATATATTCTGAAATAAAGAACAATAAAAATAAATGTCACTGGGCGAAATTGAACCCGGAGAGTCTGCATAAAACGGAACATTGTCCAAGCTGCATTACCATCCTGCCACCGCGCCAACCAAATTTAGATGAGATTTTAATGTACTATAAGAAAAATATTGCTCGGTTATGTTTTCATTGCCTTTTGACCTAGTTTTTTAGGCCTATATTGTTATTTTGTAATTAAGAAATAATTCAAAGCCGTATTTATTTTAAAAAAAATAGTATAAAAGCTTAGAACTTAATTAGTATAGAAATTTGCAGAATTTCTTTTATAAAACATTATATTGACTTTATTTACGAAATTAGATACGAAAACGCGGTCAATAGTCTTATCGTCGCCGACGTCGGAGATTTTCGATTATTACTATTGTTTACGTCTGACGATGTTAAAATGCTCTGGTGTAATAAAAACTACAATGATTTGAATGACATTATATGCTAATTATTGATTTTTTTTATTGGAGACATTTACATTTCATAATTAAAAGCATAGAAACTATTGAAAACTGTAGATAATATCACAAAGAAAAATTGAATCGAGAGACAGGGGGTGACGCCATTTTGATATCTTGTTTTCCGCTTTCGATTTAACGCACACTAGAAATGAATATTATTATATACTAGCTGTACCCCGCAAAGCCTTTGCAGGAAGATAGACTTGTAAAGCCATTGCTGAATCAAGGATTTGGGGACCCTGCATTTTGATATTCGATACCATGACATGAGATTATGTACTTAATATTTAATGTAAAAAATAATTTTGGGGGCTCCCCTAAAGCAGGAGCCGGTGGGACTTTGATTTTGGACCCCCTCACCCTAGTTACGCCTCTGTGTTAATTTTTTTAAGTTATGAAATAATTAAAAATCTAATTAATGTTTCTTTTTCTTACAACATCCTAAAAGATAAATTATTTAAATTTTAAAAATGTCAAAGAGATCTAATTAGTTACTTTTCATTAAAATAACTAGAAGGATATATTCTGAAATAAAGAACAATAAAAATAAAAATGTCACTGGGCGAAATTGAACCCGGAGAGTCTGCATAAACGGAACATTGTCCAAGCTGCATTACCATCCTGCCACCGCGCCAACCAAATTTAGATGAGATTTTAATGTACTATAAGAAAAATATTGCTCGGTTATGTTTTCATTGCCTTTTGACCTAGTTTTTTAGGCCTATATTGTTATTTTGTAATTAAGAAATAATTCAAAGCCGTATTTATTTTAAAAAAAATAGTATAAAAGCTTAGAACTTAATTAGTATAGAAATTTGCAGAATTTCTTTTATAAAACATTATATTGACTTTATTTACGAAATTAGATACGAAAACGCGGTCAATAGTCTTATCGTCGCCGACGTCGGAGATTTTCGATTATTACTATTGTTTACGTCTGACGATGTTAAAATGCTCTGGTGTAATAAAAACTACAATGATTTGAATGACATTATATGCTAATTATTGATTTTTTTTATTGGAGACATTTACATTTCATAATTAAAAGCATAGAAACTATTGAAAACTGTAGATAATATCACAAAGAAAAATTGAATCGAGAGACAGGGGGTGACGCCATTTTGATATCTTGTTTTCCGCTTTCGATTTAACGCACACTAGAAATGAATATTATTATATACTAGCTGTACCCCGCAAAGCCTTTGCAGGAAGATAGACTTGTAAAGCCATTGCTTGAATCAAGGATTTGGGGACCCTGCATTTTGATATTCGATACCATGACAAGAGATTATGTACTTAATATTTAATGTAAAAAATAATTTTGGGGCTCCCTAAAGCAGGAGCCGTGGGACTTTCGATTTTGGACCCCCCCACCCTAGTTACGCCTCTGTGTTAATTTTTTTTTTAAGTTATGAAATAATTAAAAATCTAATTATTTAATGTTTCTTTTTCTTACAACATCCTAAAAGATAAATTATTTAAATTTTAAAAAATGTCAAAGAGATCTAATTAGTTACTTTTCATTAAAATAACTAAAAGGATATATTCTGAAAAAAAGAACAATAAAAATAAATGTCACTGGGCGAAATTGAACCCGGAGAGTCTGCATAAAATTGAACATTGTCCAAGCGGCATAACCATCCTGCCACCGCGCCAAACAAATTTAGATAAGATTTAATGTACTATAAGAAAAATATTGCTCGGTTATGTTTTCATTGCCTTTTGACCTAGTTTTTTAGGCCTATGTTGTTATTTTGTAATTAAGAAATAATTCAAAGCCGTATTTATTTTAAAAAATAAATAGTATAAAAGCTTAGAACTTAATTAGTGTAGAAATTTGCAGAATTTCTTTTATAAAATATTATATTGACTTTATTTACGAAATTAGATACGAAAACGCGGTCAACATTCTTATCGTCGCCGACGTCGGAGATTTTCGACTATTACTATTGTTTACGTCTGACGATGTTAAAATGCTCTGGTGTAATAAAAACTACAATGATTTGAATGACATTATATGCTAATTATTGATTTTTTTTATTGGGGACATTTACATTTCATAATTAAAAGCATAGAAACTATTGAAAACTGTAGATAATATCACAAAGAAAAATTGAATCGAGAGACAGGGGGTGACGCCATTTTGATATCTTGTTTTCCGCTTTCGATTTAACGCACACTAGAAATGAATATTATTATATACTAGCTGTACCCCGCAAAGCCTTTGCAGGAAGATAGACTTGTAAAGCCATTGCCGAATCAAGGATTTGGGGACCCTGCATTTTGACATTCGATACCATGACATGAGATTATGTACTTAATATTTAATGTAAAAAATAATTTTGGGGGCTCCCCTAAAGCAGGAGCTGGTGGAACTTTTGATTTTGGACCCCCCTCACCCTAGTTACGCCTCTGTGTTAATTTTTTTAAGTTATGAAATAATTAAAAATCTAATTAGTTAATGTTTCTTTTTCTTACAACATCCTAAAAGATAAATTATTTAAATTTTAAAAATGTCAAAGAGATCTAATTAGTTACTTTTCATTAAAATAACTAGAAGGATATATTCTGAAATAAAGAACAATAAAAATAAATGTCACTGGGCGAAATTGAACCCGGAGAGTCTGCATAAAACGGAACATTGTCCAAGCTGCATTACCATCCTGCCACCGCGCCAACCAAATTTAGATGAGATTTTAATGTACTATAAGAAAAATATTGCTCGGTTATGTTTTCATTGCCTTTTGACCTAGTTTTTTAGGCCTATGTTGTTATTTTGTAATTAAGAAATAATTCAAAGCCGTATTTATTTTAAAAAATAAATAGTATAAAAGCTTAGAACTTAATTAGTGTAGAAATTTGCAGAATTTCTTTTATAAAATATTATATTGACTTTATTTACGAAATTAGATACGAAAACGCGGTCAACATTCTTATCGTCGCCGACGTCGGAGATTTTCGACTATTACTATTGTTTACGTCTGACGATGTTAAAATGCTCTGGTGTAATAAAAACTACAATGATTTGAATGACATTATATGCTAATTATTGATTTTTTATATTGGGGACATTTACATTTCATAATTAAAAGCATAGAAACTATTGAAAACTGTAGATAATATCACAAAGAAAAATTGGAATCGAGAGACAGGGGTGACGCCATTTTGAATTTTTGTTTTCCGCTTTCGATTTAACGCACACTAGAAATGAATATTATTATATACTAGCTGTACCCCGCAAAGCCTTTGCAGGAAGATAGACTTGTAAAGCCATTGCCGAATCAAGGATTTGGGGACCCTGCATTTTGACATTCGATACCATGACATGAGTTTATGTACTTAATATTTAATGTAAAAAATAATTTTGGGGGCTCCCCTAAAGCAGGAGCCGGTGGGACTTTTGATTTTGGACCCCCCTCACCCTAGTTACGCCTCTGTGTTAATTTTTTTTTTAAGTTATGAAATAATTAAAAATCTAATTAGTTAATGTTTCTTTTTCTTACAACATCCTAAAAGATAAATTATTTAAATTTTAAAAATGTCAAAGAGATCTAATTAGTTACTTTTCATTAAAATAACTAGAAGGATATATTCTGAAATAAAGAACAATAAAAATAAATGTCACTGGGCGAAATTGAACCCGGAGAGTCTGCATAAAACGGAACATTGTCCAAGCTGCATTACCATCCTGCCACCGCGCCAACCAAATTTAGATGAGATTTTAATGTACTATAAGAAAAATATTGCTCGGTTATGTTTTCATTGCCTTTTGACCTAGTTTTTTAGGCCTATATTGTTATTTTGTAATTAAGAAATAATTCAAAGCCGTATTTATTTAAAAAAAAAATAGTATAAAAGCTTAGAACTTAATTAGTATAGAAATTTGCAGAATTTCTTTTATAAAACATTATATTGACTTTATTTACGAAATTAGATACGAAAACGCGGTCAATAGTCTTATCGTTTCCGACGTCGGAGATTTTCGATTATTACTATTGTTTACGTCTGACGATGTTAAAATTCTCTGTTGTAATAAAAACTACAATGATTTGAATGACATTATATGCTAATTATTAATTTTTGATATTGGGGACCTTTACATTTCATAATTAAAAGCATAGAAACTATTGAAAACTGTAGATAATATCACAAAGAAAAATTGAATCGAGAGACAGGGGGTGACGCCATTTTGAATTATTGTTTTCCACTTTCGATTTAACGCACACTGGAAATGAATATTTTATATACTAGCTGTACCCCGCAAAGCCTTTGCAGAAAGATAGACTTGTAAAGCCATTGCCGAATCAAGGATTTGGGGACCCTGCATTTTGATATACGATACCATGACAAGAGATTATGTACTTAATATTTAATGTAAAAAATAATTTTGGGGGCTCCCCTAAAGCAGGAGCCGGTGGGACTTTCGATTTGGGACCCCCCACCCTAGTTACGCCTCTGTGTTAATTTTTTTTTTAAGTTAGGAAATAATTAAAAATCTAATTAGTTGTTGTTTCTTTTTCTTACAACATCCTAAAAGATAAATTATTTAAATTAAAAAAATGTCAAAGAGATCTAATTAGTAACTTTAATTAAAAAAACTAAAAGGATATATTCTGAAAAAAAAAAACAAAAATAAATATCAATGGGCGAAATCGAACCCGGAGAGTCTGCATTAAAGTGAACATTGTCCAAGCTGCATAACCATCCTGCCACCGCGCCAACCAAATTTAGATGAGATTTTAATGTACTATAAGAAAAATATTGCTCGGTTATGTTTTCATTGCCTTTTGACCTAGTTTTTAGGCCTATATTGTTATTTTGTAATTAAGAAATAATTCAAAGCCGTATTTATTTTAAAAAATAAATAGTATAAAAGCTTAGAACTTAATTACTATAGAAATTTGCAGAATTTCTTTTTTAAAATATTATATTGACTTTATTTACGAAATTAGATAAGAAAACGCGGTCAATAGTCTTATCGTCGCCGACGTCGGAGATTTTCGATTATTACTATTGTTTACCTCTGACGATGTTAAAATTCTCTGTTGTAATAAAAACTACAATGATTTGAATGACATTATATGCTAATTATTAATTTTTGATATTGGGGACCTTTACATTTCATAATTAAAAGCATAGAAACTATTGAAAACTGTAGATAATATCACAAAGAAAAATTGAATCGAGAGACTGGGGTGACGCCATTTTGAATTATTGTTTTCCGCTTTCGTTTTAACGCACACTGGAAATGAATATTATTTTATACTAGCTGTACCCCGCAAAGCCTTTGCAGGAAGATAGACTTGTAAAGCCATTGCCGAATCAAGGATTTGGGGACCCTGCATTTTGACATTCGATACCATGACATGAGATTATGTACTTAATATTTAATGTAAAAAATAATTTTGGGGGCTCCCCTAAAGCAGGAGCCGTCGGGACTTTCGATTTAGGACCCCCCCACCCTAGTTACGCCTCTGTGTTAATTTTTTTTTTAAGTTATGAAATAATTAAAAATCTAATTAGTTAATGTTTCTTTTTCTTACAACATCCTAAAAGATAAATTATTTAAATTTTAAAAAATGTCAAAGAGATCTAATTAGTTACTGTTCATTAAAATAACTAAAAGGATATATTCTGAAAAAAAGAACAATAAAAATAAATAAAAAGGGTCACGGGAGGCAGCATTTTCTGCTTTTTTTTTTAAAAAAGTGTTGTTTTTAATCTTTTTTTTTCGTTAAGACAATAATACACATCCAGTTTTTTGAAAACACAAAACATCAATTTCTAAACTCTTCAAAAAACTGGCCTTTCATTTATTGTCTGTCAGCTTAGTAGTAAGATGTGCTCTGCTAAATTAACTGAATCGCTGATTGAATGCATCAAGACATACCCTATTCTATATAGCATGAGTCATCCAGAGTATAAAAATTGCAGACAGAAAGATAAAATATATGAGGAGATCGGCTCATATTTTAATGAAAGTGGTAAGTTATTATTTTCTTTCAATATATAGCAGGGCTATTAGATATGTGGACTTGATATGCAAAGTGGCTAAGGTAATAGGCAGCATGTTTAGCCTCTGCCAATTTGTAATATGACCAGGGTTGTTAACAATACTAAAAAAAATATTGGCAATACAATACCAATACAATTTTAAAACCAGTATTGCAATACCAATACCAATACAATTTTAAAACCAGTATTGCAATACCAATACCAATACAATTTTAAAACCAGTATTGCAATACCAATATTTATTTATTATTGCCAATACCAATACCAATATTTGGGTCATTCGATGAATACAATGCAAATACGTAATTCATTGCTCTTTATCACTTACATCGATAAACGATAACAACATTTTTGGCTAATTTAGATGATGTATTTTTAACCAATTTTATTCAATAGTTAACACTTAGTTTTACTCAAAGCATCCAAAAGTCGTTGACAACATAATAAACTACTATTGAATAAGTCGGCATACCTTAACGTCCTTTAGCAACAAGATTTTTAATATGTATGATGTACACATATTGTAAATGAATGAATGAATGGATGGATGGATGAAGCAAATGACTGTCATAGAAAAGCAAATGATACTTAAACAGTTAAACATCACACTATAGTACAAGTAGTCAGACTGAGTCAGTGGATTGCATTACATCTGGAAAACTAACGATGAATTCCAGTAGAGTTCACAGGGTAACGCCACCTAACTTGCAGTTACCACTTACCCAGGCGAAGAAAAGTAACCATTTCAAAATGTACACTGCTCAGTTGTTAACAAAGAGGGGAAAATATTCGTCCTCCTAATGCAGCGGTCGGGGAACTTTTTTAATCATTACCCCAAAATATTTTTTGCAAGTTGATATTACCCCATAGCAAATTAAAAATATACACTTTTTACTCCCAAAAGTTTCATTTTTACCCCCAAAAATATTTTTTTACCCTTTACTCTTTAACAAATGTTTTCTATACAGGCTGCAGTCTTTTGATATCAAGTTCATCACAAAGTTTGTCAACAACTTCCATTTCACTTACACAGAGAATATTGTAAACTCTGATGACAGCATCATACTTTGAATTCCACCGGGTTTCACCAGGTGTTACCAAAAGCATACCAAGTGATCTACCTGACGATACTTTGCAAAAAACAATAAACACTCAAGAAAATTATTTAATGCAACCGGAAAAAAGCTTGGAAAGAATAGCAAATTCCATAGAAATCAATTTACTTAGAGTACTCACTGGTCAATGCTCATTGCCACAGATATCATATATGATTTCTATTATCATTCATTGCCCAGTCTCATTCAAAAATTGTTTAGCAATGTCACTCGCAAGATGGCGACACCAAAGAAAAATTTATTATATTCAGCTTTATTCACAACCAGTGTTGTAGAGAACTTATTGAGTATTGCTGTAAGTATTGGTTAAAAATCAATACCAATATCAAAAATAATTATTGGCAATACCAATACCAATATTAAATTTCAAGAAGTATTGCAATATCGTACCAATACTTAAAAAAGTATTGGCAATAGTGCCAATACCAATACAATATTGCAATATTAACAACCCTGAATATGACCTGTGGACTAGATAAGCTCATGACAATTTTATAGCCAGCATGATAAGCCTCTGACAAATATTTTAAAAAAATAATGGTAGAAAATAATTTTTTTAGTCGATGCAGGACTTAGATAACCGACTAGACTTAGTCCTAGACCTAGATGCATTATACTTAAATGCTGACTAATTCGTATAATAATTAAATAGTGAATTGATCATGTTATATTTTAATGCAAAGTTAAATATTTATTTCAATGGTGAGTTTTGTGTGACTCCCAATGATACTATATTCTATAACATTATTATTATATTAAGTTAATGCTTAATCAGTGATTAAGTTAAAAAGTTTAGTCAACAGAGTAGTTTATGAATTTTATGGACACTTTTGTGAAAAGGCTATGTCCACGAACATTTTTGAAGATGTGCTTATATATAAATGCAACTAAAGTATAGATTTTTTAATATATAAAGTTGAGAATTTTATAAGTCAAAATTAATAGTTAATTACTATTACTAATTGTGAAAAAAATAGTCATGTAGTCAAAATGACATTGCTTTCATCTTATAGCATTTATTTTTATTGTTTACAATCCTGTGCAGGTGTTGATAGTTAGATATCATTAATAGTATTGTGATAAAAATGAAAAGTCACACATATTTTATATTTAGTTTAAAATAAAGTTATTACAACTGCAGCATAACATTTCAATAAAGGCGAACAGTTCATTTTCATGAAAGCACTTTTCGCAGTTAACATATTAACCATGATGATTACTAGAAATATCCAGTAACTGCTGGGTTTTTTATTTTCATGGACATAGCCTTTTTATGAAAATTTTGCTGAAATCACTACTAATTTCTTGCTTTTCCTATTTTTTATGCATTCAAATCATTTTACTTCAAATCATTATTTTTTTAAAAAGTAAAAAACAGCAATTAGTACTTTAAAAAAATCAACATGAAAAAACGAAAAAAAGTGAAATAATTTAATGAATCCAAGACAAATGTTAAAAAAATATTTCAAGCAATTTTAAAGCAAATAATTATAATGCATTGAAATATTCCACCAATTTCTCCCTAGTGTTGAAGGCTATGTCTGTTGCCCTTCTGCTCTCAGTTTTTATGTTCCTCAAGGCACTTGGTTGGTCTTCACCATTTAAGCCTTCTTGAAACCCCTCTGGAGAACTTTTCTTGGTAATCAGGAAGTTGTGTAGGATGCATGCAGCAAGCACAATGGTTTTTGAGGTCTCCACGTCTGTCGCCAATGGGCGGAACAAAAATCTCCATCGCTGCGCAAGTATGCCAAAGGCATTTTCAACTAACCTGCGTGCTCTGCACAGGTGATTGTTAAACAATTCTTTTTGTGTGTCTGTCTTTGCCTGTCTGTAGGGAAATGGCCTCATCAAATATGGCTTGAGACCAAAGGCCTCATCCCCAACAAGCACATATGGACATGGCTCATTCTGCCCATTAAGTGCTTTAGGGCTCGGCACTTTCATTTCCCCAGCCTCAAACTTTTGTCCCATATTTGACGCCTCAAATAAGCCCCCATCACTGTTTTTGCCATAGCCGCCTACGTCCACACACAAAAATGCATAGTCTGGTCCCACAATCGCCATCAAGACCATTGAAAATTTGTGGAGGTAGCAAAAGTACTTGGAACCTGATTTAGCAGGACATTTGATGGTAACATGCTTTCCATCAATGCTTCCTATGCAGTTAGGAAAATTCCATGTTTCTCGAAAGCCTTTTTCAGATCTTTCCCAGGTTTCTTGCGTTGGTAGGGGCATATATATCGGTTGTAATCTGTTGCAAATCGCTAGGCATACGTCTTTTACTATTCCTCCTACAGTGGAAAATCCCACTCTGTAGCTATGGCCAATTGTGCTGTAAGAGTCCCCTGTGGCAAGAAACCTGAAAAAAATAAATAAGTACCATTACAAAGAATACCAAACATTTAATAAAAAAGTAATGTACATATAATATTACAGTTAATACTGGGCTTTTGTTTTAAATCTACAGGTGACGAAATAAAAAAAAGATGGAGAAATCTAAGGGACACATACATGAAACATTTGAAACAGACCAAAACCACAACTGGCCAGGCATCTAAGCCGTTATCAAAATGGCAGTGGTCCAGTCAAATGGAATTTCTACGCCCTTTTGTTTCCTTCAGCAAAACCATTTCCAATGTAATGCCATTAACAGAAGAATTAACAGAAGGAGATTCACCTGAACAAGCAACAGATGGAGGTGATAAAGAACTGCCCACATGTCAGTATGAAGTGTATGTTGATCTTGAACAATCTTTTGAGGCCATTGAGGCTCCCCCCATGAAACAAGATCTATCACCAAAGTGTGATCTTTCATCGAAAAGAAAGCGGAGAAATGAAGACAACAATTCATCTGTGCAATCACTTATACAGTATTTTGAAAATCGCCAGAAGGCAACTGCTGACCAAACTGAGCTTTTGTTTTCGGCGTATGCAAAGACATTGAAAACATTTTCCAGGAAGAGTCAAAGCACTATTAAACTAAAAATGGCAGAGCTTTTTGCTGAGCATGAAATAATAAATATGACACAAAGAGATAATGAGCATGATTAAACCCAATTTTTTCATACTTGTTTTTGTGTAGTTATTGCTTTTATATTTCCTTATGAAATTATGAATTTCTCAAATTTCAAATACCTTAAAGTGATGGCTAGTCTTTCTTCCACAGAAATGGCCTCACGGTAGTTAGTGTCTAACTTTTCGATGTCTGACTGAATCATAATAGCTATCTCCCCAAAGCATTCTTTAGTCATTCTAAAGTATTTGTGAAATCTAACAGGATCTCTTTTTAATTGTGGCATCAAAGCATGGTACTCTCCACTCTTTGGCCTCTCCATGTTTATGTCATGAACCCATTTCCTTTTTCTGAAATAAAAAAAAAATTACTAAGATAAATTATACAGCTGTATTAGTAACTGTATTACCTAAAATATAGTAAAAAAAAAAACAACTATGTATGATGAAAAATTACGGTAAGGCTTTTAAATAAAGTTTTTTGTCGAAAGAAAAGATAAATTAAATGTCTAAAATAAACAAAAAATATTTACGACAAGATAATTCCTTGAACAAATGTAGTAAATTTATTTTAAAAAATGAATTGCTGAGTAATTTTTTTAAAAATTAGTTATAACTAATATAATGGTTTTAAAAAATTAATGTCCATCACTAAATTACGGGCAAATATCTTGAAAGTATCTGTGCTAATTACATCTTCACTTAACCATCATAGATTAAAGAAATTCAATGTTTATGATTCATGACCATTAGATTTGAGTACTGTGGGAATGAAGCAAATACTATCTATAACTATACATCAATTGATCAATTTATGTTAAAATAAATAAACGCAAAACAATAATACAAAAAATTAAACATACCTAGAGTTCTGTTCTTCAAGTAAAGTTAGCAAAAGTAAAGCTGCTTCTTCATCAGATGAGGAATAAGCCATAGTAAAAAATGATATTCAGCAAAGAAGCACAGCTAAGTTTCACTAGCAGGAAGTGCTAAGTAATCAAAAAATACTCTTTCCGGTGAGTTGTTTCGGCGCTCACCGTTTCGTCCCGGTGTATTTACAAGAGTTTCGCTAAGTTGAGACTTCCGCGCGGAAGGCTCCGCGCGAAAGTGTTTCGTCTTGGTGTGTTCAGAACTTTATCGTCGCCGACGTCGGAGATTTTCGATTATTACTATTGTTTACGTCTGACGATGTTGAAATGCTCTGTTGTAATAAAAACTACAACGATTTGAATGACATTATATGCTAATTATTAATTTTTGATATTGGGGACTTTTACATTTCATAATAAAAAGCACAGAAACTATTGAAAACTGTAGATAATATCAAAAACAAAAATTGAATCGAGAGACAGGGGGTGACGCCATTTTGATATCTTGTTTTCCGCTTTCGATTTAACGCACACTGGAAATGAATAATATTATATATGATGATGATAAGTTATGAAATAATTTAAAATCTAATTAGATGTTTGTTTCTTTTCCTTACAATATCTTAAACGATAAATTATTTAAATTTTAAAAAAATGTCAAAGAGATCTAATTAGTTTTCATTAAAACAACTAAAAGGATATATTCTGAAAAAAAAAAAAAACAATAAAAAAAATGTCTCTGGGAGAAATCGAACCCGGAGAGTCTGCAAAAAATGGGTTTTTTGGCCAAGTCACACAACATCTCAACCACCGCGCCATACAAATTAAGTGTTCTATTTTAATGTACCATTAGAAAAATATTCATCGGTTATGTTATCATTGCCTTTTGACCTAGTTTTTTAGGTCTATATTGTTATTTTTGTAATAAAGAAATAATTCAAAGCGTATTTATTAAAAATCATAAATATTTTAAAAGCTGAGAAATTTGCAGAATTTCTTTTTTTTAATATTTTATCGACTTTTAAAAAGAACTTGTTTTACGAAATAAGATACGAAAACACGGTCAATAGTCTTATCGTCGCCGACGTCGGAGATTTTCGATTATTACTATTATTTACGTTTGTCGATGTTAAAATTCTCTGTTGTAATAAAAACTACAATGATTTGAATGCTAATTATTAATTTTTAATATTGGGGACTTTTACATTTTTTAATTAAAAGCACAGAAACTATTGAAAACTGTAGATATTTCGAAATGAAAAATTGAATCGAGACACAGGGGATGACGCCATTTTGAATTATTGTTTTCCGCTTTCGATTTAACGCACAGTGGAAATGAATATTATTATAAATGATGATTGAAATATTATGATATAAATGGGTCTTATAATATAGAGAAGTATTGCCATCGACCAATGACGGCAAATTTAATTTTTAAAGAAAATACAATTATTTATTATCTTTTCATAAATTAATTTTGTTTATTGAGTTTCCTGTCCGGTTTCATATTCATCATCTATGATAATTATCAGTAATTATTCTAATTTCACTATTAAATTTGTAAACAAACTGACATTACGAATAGTTGACAACAGAAGTGCTCAATGTTCATTTTTATTTTAATATATTATTTTTTTAATAATATCGATTAAATACTTGCTACAGAATTACTATATTCTATTATAGAATTAGGGGTTAAAATTTGTCTTCGGTCATATTTTGTCTTCCCTCTTCTTTCAAGGGGTGCCCCTTAATTTGGCTTGCCCCTTAAAATAGTTCCAGTCACGGTGGTGCACTTGCTGAATATTGGTGCCTCTGCTTACTTTGATCTACACGGGCCTGGTCTGAACCTGTCTTGGACCTTTAGAGCCCTGATGTTTTTCAAAATCAGCTATAAAATGCTTTTGCTATTGTTTTTTTTGACATTATCAGAGAGTTCCCAGGGGTTAAAGGCCAACAAATAATGAAATATTACATATTGTGTCCACTAATAAGATGATAAAAAAATGTAAATATCTACAAAATAAGTTTTTTTATTTTAACCATATGTTTTCCCATCTTGATATGAGAAATAAAATAAGTTGCAATATGAATGTAGAATTGAGAAGATATATAGGATTTTTATTAATGCATTATTAAAGGGCATCATTTACTCCGTAAGTGACATCTGGGTAGGCCTAGATGCTTAACTATGCTTTAATATTGAGTTATATATTTCATTAGTTCCTACTAGTCTCAGAACCATTTATATTTTAGAATTCACACATGTATGTGGATATCAATGGGTCCCCGTTCACCATGTCATGATAATCAATACTTACAAAAACGTTTGGCTGTTGCAAAGCTTTTAAAATGAGCCACATATTTCGGTTAGAACGATATCATCCAACACAATCATCAAAGAGTCAACCGTTGGTGAATAGTTCTGTAAGAACACAGTTCATACAAACTCCGGGTAAACCTAATCTACTGACTATAGATGAATAACCCTACAAATATTCATTGGTTTTCTGGCACTGGATAGTGTTGTTGACTACTAATAACTTTACTAATTTTAAATCGAAATATTTGCACATTGTGCTGTATACAATTATTTCATTATTATCACAATATAATACATTTTGAGTCTCTGTCTAGTCTAGCAAGACTACATTTTATTAAACTATACCTTAACGAAATGCGATTACAATAGAGAATCAGTTTTTAAAAATATGCAGCACTGTTTATGAGCAATGGATTTATTACCAAAAACACACGCACACATAACAACACGCGCGCACACCAGTGGTCTGCGAGATGAGAGAGTAGACTGGAGAGCCTGGCGAGACTTGTGTGAGCAATAATGGGTCAGATGTATAATCGAATTATTTTCTGCGCCCATCTCTCCTCAATGCTGGCTACAGAAGACTTGTTGTTGTAATTACATTTATATTATTAACACAGGCTACGATGAGAAAAGTAACAGAAATAATACATTTTGATAATGTTACTTGATTGTGTGACTGAAGTCGCAAGTAAACAAAAACAAGAGCAAAAAAAAAGTAAAATAGAACAACAATCACTGGCAGGAGTTAGGGGATATAGGGAGGCAGCGCCCCCTAAAAGTCTTAAGGTATGCCCTCCCTTGAATTTCAGTCTGCCCCCTAAAATTTTTTAACTTTGTTTAACTTTTTAATCTTGTAATTCATTTTACTTTATATGTATCATTTTCATAATTCATTTGTTTTATTTCTTAAATTTAATATTTGAAAGAAATTATACAATTTATTTTTTTACAGTAATCACATTATTGAGAGTTGTTGTGGCATATTTTAAAACTAGATGCAATTACCCGGCTTTGCCCGGGTTTAAAATAAGATTTTCTGTTTATTTAAGAAATAATTTGATGTTTATTTAAGATTTAAAATAAGATGTAAAAAGGGTTTATTTGCATGCATTAAAAGGTAAATTTATCTTAAAGCAATGTGTGCGTAAGGGTTTATTTGCATGCATTAAAAGGGTAAATTTATCTTAAAGCAATATACACAACATTTTTGAAGTTTCTCTTTCCCTCCCTCCTTCCTCTTTCCTCTCCCACTCTCTCTCCCTACCCTTCCCTCCCTCTCTCTCTTAGGCATGACTGTATCAAAAGATAACAATTCATAGATGAAGGAATGGAATGTAATAATGTAGTGGGCATGATATTGGTTCTCGTAACTGATCATATTTATAAAGTTAGAAGGTGGATAGCTCGTAAACCTGAAATCGGGGTAAAACTTAATTTTTCATGTTTTGATATACAAAATAATTAATTAATGAAACCATTGAGATGGAACGAAACCTGTTTAAGAACATTCCCCATGTATTTTGTGTATCACAAACAAGTGGCAAACCAGCAAAAATGAATATCAATGTAAGAAAAAAGACAGTTTGACAGTCTTTTTGTAACTTTATAATGTAAATTATGTATTGATGATTTGGCCTGAGGGTCAAGTCCCCCCTGTCCCCCCCCCGGTTGCGCCACTGCGTGTATCAAATTTCACGTTATTTGGTTGTCTGGATCTTGAGTTTAAGGGAGACACAGACAGCAAATGCGTCTTATAAGTATAGAGAAGTATTGCCATCGACCGAATGACGGCAAATGTAATTTTTAGAAAATACAATTATTTAATTTTCATAAATAACTGTTTATTGAGTTTCCGTTTACGGTTCCATGTTCATTATCATTCATGATAATTATCAGTAATTTTCTGATCTAATTTCACTATTAATTTCTAAACAAACTGACATTACGAATCAGTTGACGACAGAAGTTTAAATGTTCATTTTTTTAATATACTATTTTTTAATAATATCGATTAAATACTTTCTAGAAGAATTAATATATTCTATTATTGAATTAAGGGGTAAAATTTGTCTTTCAGTCATATTTTGTCTTGCCCCCTTAAATTTTCAAGGGGGGCGGCGTCTCCTCCAATTTTGTCTTGCCCCCCTTAAAAAATATTTGTTCCGCCGCCGGTAAAACAATACATATGTTTTTATTAAGATCTAAGACTAATCAGCAATCATTCATTCACCGTTAAACAATGATGTAAAAAAATCAGCTCCTGATAAAGATTAACTAGTTTTGGAGGTATCAGTATAGTTTGTTTGTACTGCCGTTTCTCTTATTACGTAACGCCTTATGTGAATTCATTGAATGTAAAATAAATGAGAGGGGGTAGGGATACCCCAATATGTTACGTCACTATATCATAAAAAATTGTTGCCCTTGAAATTAAAGTCTTCAATAATTATGTCTTTATTCCATTTTAAAATTGCCCATGACCCCAGTAAATAATTCCACAGAAGTATGATAGCCAATATTACCAATGTATTAATCCTTATTTTCGATACACTATCTAATGGTAATAATTGCACGTTCGATCGGCTATAACGATGTCCCGTAGATTCATGACACGATGTTGATACTTATACCGCGGTAAACAAGAGTTTGCAGTAGTTCTCAAAGTGGCTCGCTGACAATATTCCCTCTGGTTTTACAAAAAATTGTGCAACGTTGGAAGGAAATTTAAAAAGTGTGCGCTTCATGGTATATAGTCATTTTAAACAAAGCATTTGTGCGCTTATTTGTTGTAAATGTTGTGCACGCTGGGCAAGTTGTGAGCGCGAAAACGTGAAAAACTTACAACACTGACTTAAGAATGATCTTTAGGTGGGTAGCGACAGAATTGAAATTTATAATATAATGATCGAAAATCTATCTATACATAATTACAACTCTATTTCTCTTTGCACTGGAACCTCGGGTCGCGGCCCAGTCACAGACTATTCGGGTTGAACAATAACCTTTGATTTTTCATCAACGAACAGAGTCTCGTTTTACGAACTATGGCTAGAGAGTGAGGAGTGAGAGAGAGAGAGAGAGAGAGGGAGAGAGAAACAAGATTTGACGTTCGAGAAAACATCGCGTACAGTAAAAAAGAAGGCCTCGCAGTTCAGCTAAAGACATTAATAAGGAGCAAGTTGTCCGATGTTGAAGTACAGAAAAAATTACTTCGTTTAATTCGGTTTTGAGGGGGACCCTAGAACTCTGGGCCTATGTGCGCGCCGGTGCACCCGCCGTTAAATCCGCCTCTGATTACTTAACAATCTTAACAAACTCAATACTAGTTTATTTGCACAAAATGATAGGCCTACATTTTAATTACTTTGATTTGCATTATGTTTGTGATAATTCTTCTTATATTCAAACTAATATATTTTATTAGCTGCAAGTAGACTGCTGATACATTTCGAAACAAAAATCAATGTTAGTGATTTCGCAAAAATGAGTAAACGCAATGACTAGAAAGATTTAAAAACGAACATTGGCAAAATTATTGCCATTAATTATTTTTTATTTAAATAATATGTTAGCTCTTCAGTCATAATTAAAAACACAGTATAGTCAGAAACATAGAATTTAACACATTATTATCTATGGTATCATACCTAAAGCTAGCTCCGTGATAAAAATCGAAATACTCCATCCTGGCAACATTGTGCCTCACTGAGCTATACAAGTCAACTGAGTTAAAAGACATTGTTTACAGTTACAGGGATAATCACATCCTAATATTAATTTATAATGCATATGTTGAATGCATCCTGAAAATAATACATGCCTGGAGGACGTAGAATTTTCTCCAGAATTCAAGCTAGCAATGGAAAAGGTGCTTCTTCAAGTGGAAGGTATTAATTATTTAGCCTTTTAATTAGTTATTGCAGTTCGTTTCGAGCTGTAGCCAGTGGTTATCGAAATTAGCTGAATTTATATTATTGAAAAAGGTAATTATTATTGATACTACCTCTAAAAAATAACCATTGATAGGTAATATCAGAAAAGATAAAGTCAGTAGTAGAAGTATATTTCTTTCTTAGCTCTTCTAGTAGATTATTGAGTATTGATTAGTAAAAATCAGTATTGTCACTGTGTAATCATAACGCACTGGTCCGGATACGTCAAAGACGTACTACGTATTTTTGGGATACGTCAACAGAATGAACTCTAGATTTAAAGTTATTTTTCGGAAATGCAGTTTAGTGAGGTTATTACACAATGATGTGCTAAATCAGCGATCACACATTTAAAGAGTAACTATTGAATTATGGAACTCTTATTTACTGCAGGCGTTGATGACGTCATTTACTCTTAATAATCGAGATATTTTTTTTCGGGACCATAAATAGATATTGATCTACAACTAACCCTAATCCTAATCCCTAATCTTCTGAAAAAAAAATGTATGTCTCCCTGTATTTTTTTTGGGACCATCAATAGAGATTACTGACCCATCCCTATTAAACCTTATCCTTAACCCTGATCCTGAAAAAATGAAATCTAAAAAAATTATGTCTCTCATAGAATCGAACCCATAGTTAGCGAATCAGAAATTATTAATGAACAACCAACTTTACCAGCGCCACACAAACTAAGCTATCATTTATAATTAGAAAAAATTGCTCGGCCATGCAATTTCTGCGAAAGAAAATAATTTAAATCATAAAGAGTTCATTCTTATGACGTATCCCAAAAAAATATATGAAGTAATTAGTGATCAACGGAGCCAAAGTGCTATAATCATAATCGACATTAATGTCTAATATTAAAGAAATGTGAAACTTTATATTAATAATATTATGATACATTGAATGAATAGTAATTGATAGAGCTGAACTAAGAGTTCATTTGTGAGATGCAAAGTTATTACAAATTCAGTATTTTTTCTAGATCATGTAGTTGTAGAATTATTTTTTTAGAGAATAGTAAAAAGACAAAGAAATATGTAAAGTTTTTGCTGGGTACCTCTAAATATTAGTAATTATTATTAGTGTTTATTTTGAAGGACGCTATTGTAATAATGTAAGATAAATTGAACAAGCTGTGAGTGCGTATAACTTTAGAATCCATTCTGATAAGCCAAAACAATTGTTGTAAAATTCTCTGTTTCATCTAAGAAATAAGATGAAAAATTATAAAATACTTATCTTATGACATTACAGAGAAATACACCAAAACCTTGTTTTGTAATTAGGTCATCATTTGTACTTTACTGTGAAAATCTTGAAATTCAATTTTTTATAAGGTATTAATTTAAAAGATACATATGAAAGATTGGTTGATTTATTTTTTGTGTGCATTGAACATGAATTTTATTAAGAATGTTTAATATAATTATTTTTCTTTCTGCAACATAGGTCTATCACATGCATAATAATTAATTCTATTTATAATTTCAGATCTTTCCTAAAACGCAGGTGTACATGACTTGTGATATATTTATATAAATTATAGACACTATAGTATGTAATGTTACTATGACTCTCTGATGTCAAATTCAACAAGGTCATTTCTAACTAATGGAAATTTTACTGCAGTTCAACAATTTAAAGTGTTTCATATCATTTATAGCGTCAATAGCTATTTTTAGTTATGATGCACCTAGGTTCATTCAATTATAAACAAGATTTTTTATACCATATTCTTGGACACAGTAAAGTGTGTGCCCTTTGTGCCTCTTCTCATCTGTGTTTAAGTAGCTCTGCTGGGACATTGTCTGCTCCGGGGACGGACTTAAAGTTATTCAGGCTTCGTATGACCTCTTACACTTCATCTTGAAGCACTGGCAGGATTGTGGCATCTGTTCACTGTTGTGCCAGAGGATGCTGGTGTCTGAGCTGTAAGTTTATAGTTGGACAGTTCCCTTCATTATACTCTCCGATGGTTGAGCACCCTATCACTTGCTGTCAGAAGATTGCCGCTTCCATTATGGCTTCCTTGTGTTGTTGTGCCCTGCTGCCTTATGTGATTTTTTTTTGATAGTTGCTACGGCTCTTTTTGTTTCCATGTCAATGCTGATGCATTGCTTTTCTAGTTACCATGTCATTTGTTTGCTTTATTTCATTTTTAATATAATTTATCTCTGTCAGTGATGGAGTATGGTCTATACCACATAAAGTCAATGAATGTTCACAAACACTTCCATTAACTTAATGAAAATCAATTTATTGAAATATAAAAAATCAATTATCTCTTTAGTTAATATGAAATGATAACAAAAGTCACAATTATGAATATATATAACAATACTTTTCCAGTTATCACTTCCTTGAAGAAAAAAAAACCACTTTTCACTAATCTTTCGTTTATAATTATTCCCATTCACAACATAATTAAATCTTAACAAATCTACATTACCCCATTTATCCTGACTTACTTTCACTGTCCTGACTATCTCCTGTAGCTGTACACAGACTCAGGGTTTGAGTGTTTTTAGAGTGTCCCCTTTTGTTTGTCTGTCTGTCCGTCATCACCCTAGATCTCAACAACCATAAGTCCTAGACCCATGATGTATATATCATTTTGTAGGTCTTGGCCTGCCAAGAAATGACTTTTCCATTTCTTGATCTGACCTCTCAGGGCCGTAAAGGGGCCTTATAAAGTGCGTTTTACAATAAGCTATATTAATAATGGAGCGCCCTATATCTCAGCAACCATAAGTCCTAACCCATGATGTATATATCATTTTGTATTTGGTCTGCTACAAAACATCAAAAGTTCATTTCGCGATAGGACCTCTGAGGGCCGGGCTTCAGGCCCTAAGGGGCTTATATATTATATAATGGCCCCATTCTACACCTTGTAATGTTCAATAACCCATTCATTTGGTGCAAATACCTCAAATAGCCACTAAGATTTAAGAAACTCATCAAATGAAATAGTTAGCTTGTGTTCTTAGTTTAATTGAAAGTATCAGAGCTATGCAACAATTGACGGAGTTTTGACGATTAAATGACTATAATTTAATGTTTTCAATTATGAGTCCTATTTCAAACCACAAACCACTTGTAGTTAGATTTAAGAGAAATAATTTTTTTTCAAATATAAAGAAACGTCTTTTAAATTTTTTTTTACAGATATATGCATTAATTGAATTTATAAACATTTCCAAAATTTACAAATATTTACTGAAAGATAGCATACAATGATACATAGTAAGAAAGATTGAATGTCGCCCTGTGTCCAGAATGGAACAGGCTTAATTGCTTGTTTTTTTTTGCATTCATTTCCTGTCACACAACTCTTGGATTTCTTGTTATCACGGTTGTTTTTTTTCCTAGGTCTTCTTAATACCTGCTCTGCAATAGTCAACATGACTTCTTTTATGTTCCCTGCAAGGGTGTTAGATTCATATTTTATTAAGTTCAAAGTAGGACACATTCCGTTTACTGTTGCTATAAAGGTTTCTGCGATGCTAGGATCTTTTAGCTTTTTGAGTTCAATGCATGTGAGGGTATCCTGTTTCTTTTTCAGTTTTAATGTGTCACTTTAAAGAATGTAATGTATTCATAGCTGATAATAATATACATTGATTTCTCTCTAGGCACACTGTGTGTTCCCTATCTATTATTTTTAATTTAATAATACAGGAATTCTCTCTAGAAGTGTAATCAAACAAAGATTTGTGTTAGACATACTCTATATAAATGCATAGAATAAAGAGAGTGACACAACCACATGGTTGTGTATGCACAAGAGGCAAGCGTAACCAGGCTAGACCTAGCCGTGAAGTCGACATCATCAGAATGTCATCAGTACACAGTCTTATTTCTGAGAAGTACACACGCTCAAACGAATGCATATCACATTCATTGGCTACCGCTGGCCCGAGCCTTGTTACGGATTGCCACTAAACAATATGGAGTAAAATTAGACAATTGTATGATCGGCTTATATACGATAGGCTTCTATGTAGCAGTAATTAATTTGAAACATCTAAAACTGTTATCACTTTCTTGTATTTAAGAAAAGGCACCAAGATTTTATGTCACTTAATATTTTGTCACTAACGTGAACTAATTATATGCTACAAAAAGCTGTCCAACAATAATTATGACCTAAAATAATTGGGCATACGATATTTTTTAATGTTAGCTTTACCTAATTTTTAACAACTTTAAAATTGTATTATCTGTACTCTTAAGTCATGGGCCTGATGACCGTGATGGAAATTTAATCCCACTGGCCTCTATGGTTGTACTACCTAAACACAGTCAATTGCCTGACATTCCTGGAGATGGAAATCTCTACTTTGAATGTATGCTGTTTGTGTTTGGTGTCATCATGATGTGTCTGCAGTACATCAATTTGTACAAAACAGTCTGGTGGCTCCCACAATCACATGCGCAGTATGCATTGGTAATATATTTATATCATAGTTGGTATGCTGTAAAAAAAATGCACACAGTTAACATTCATCGACTTATTTAATGTACATCATTTTTAGTTACCAGTTTACTTATGTTATAATAGAAACTATTTATGAGTATATTAAAATTATCTATTTCTGTCTTATTCTTCTGTTTCAGAACTTTTATCTCATAGATTTTTACCTTGTAGGATTTATATGCATAATTCTATCAACCCGGCTACTGATTTGTTTCATTCAGGAGGTAAAATATAATAGTTAATTGATTGAAGATAATCTTGTTTTAGATAATAATTGCTGTGATATCTTATTCCCTTCTGAAAAAAAAAGAATTAAACTATATTGATATTTTCAGTATGCCACCGCTTTCTGCTTAATAATATAGGAAAATAAATGTTTTAAGGGAGTGTAGATGTTAAACAAATAGAACTTTTTAAAGTTCATCTTAATTACCAAGTATAAGTTATATACAGTTAGGTCTCCTATTATACAGATTTTTTTGTAAATGAAAATTTATGCGGTTTGTGTTAAAAAAATTGTTGAACATGTCAATTTTAGGTTAGGGCTGGTAAAGCTCATATAAAGACACTGAAAAAATGGAACAAACATTTTTTTATGACAGAATATGTGTGACCTTCTACACCAGCCAAAATGGTGGAGCATGAGTGTGCTTACAGTGCTGGAGGTTGAGTGTCTTCTACATTCCCCAGCATGAGAGAGTGGGTTTTAGCATTAGTAAAAAAATGGCCAGATCAGCAGGGTGTGTTTTACCTGCCAACTGGCCAGAATGGTGGTTTCCTGTCAAACTGACTTAGAGGCAGGGTGCATGTACCTTCCACATCTCCCAGAAATGGTGGGCTTCAAATGTGCTATAGGTAGCGGCCAGAGTGGAAGGGTGCAGTGTGCCTACCACATCTCACCACTGCAAGCTGCCAATACCAGGCTTATAAATACGTGGGTCTTTGTAATGTAATTTTGTAATACCTCGCTTACCATGGTATCCCTCACCACAGTTAGGTGTTGTTTTTTTGTAAACCCCTCATGGTACCTCCTATACCAATTTTTACTTCTAATGTGGATTTAAATACTTTTATAAAAAATAATATAAATGAATACCTAAGTATATATTGAAAATGTCACTTTGAAGTGAATAATGTGATGTCCATCATTTTTTTTATATTCAAGTCACATTTGACTAATGTAATTGTTGTCTCAGAAATTTATTGATTTTTCATTTTAGGTTCATGGTGTAAAAATATTATTTTGGTTTCTTCAAAGTTTCAAAGTTCTTCTGGTTCTGGCTGCTGTCGTTGTTTTATGTTTTACTATTTATCAAGTCATCATAGAGCATGGCTTTAAAACCTGCCTATTTTTATGCTATCCGTAAGTTTAAACTTTTCATGAATCATTTATCGACAAGTTTACATAAATATATATCTTGATATTTATAAATGTGAACTTCTATTTGTATGTATTAAACACTATATTTTTTACACACTTCATCCTGAAAAGCTCATAAACTAATTTTAGAATATCATAATTTTTTTTATTTTACCTCATTTACACATAATTTAAGTTACTTTATGTTAACTTCATACTTTAATTTATTTAGTAGTTTGTATTTGTGTGTAATTAAAATTTATGTGATTTTTGAATTTTACCATTTTGTTGTAATGACCATTTCTGTGAACAAGAGTACACAAGTTCATATGTCCACTGAGAACCTAGAAAATACATGTATATGGAATTTAAATTTGGACAACTCAATCAAAAAAATCTGTCAGACACTTATGGAAAACCTTTGGAATTTGAAAATTTATCCTTCAAGCAGCCCTTCTTAGAAAATTTAAATCAAACCCCTATCCCAAACAATACAATTGTGTTAATGTTTAAATAGCTTCATGTGCATCCATTGACTTTTCCACCAAAAGTAACATCAATCTCCAATATTGCCTTGCCAATATCTTCTCCTTATCATTTTGTTACAAACTAATGTGAATATTTTGCAGAATTATGAATAGCTTTGAACTAATTTCCACATGTTACTAATCTAATCATATCACTTGTGGGTAGGGTTCTTTTATTACCATAACATGTCACAATGTCTTACATTAAAATTAGGGAGTGATATTATGCAATGTGATACAGTTTATTGTAGGGATGGATGATTTTCTGGAAGTGATTATTAAATATTTTACATTAAGATTGTTGGATGCTGGTTGACTTATGGAAAATGTCAGTTCATGCATTGCACCATTTGATAATCCATTAACATCCATTCATGTATATTTCAATGTACAGTACATGCTAACTGAAATTAATTTTTTTCTGTCACTTTGCCAACTAAACAAGCTGTCAGTAGCACCCAAAAAATATTCATCAACAGAGAAAACATCTTGTGACATTTGTCACATGTAACACTTGTATAGGGATTTTATAAATAATTCACATAGCCACATATCTACGATCAAGTCTTCCCACCTACCTGTAGCTTACCATTCACTACTACTGTGGCCAAATCTCTTAGAACTGCTTGCTGCTCTTTTGATGAAGTTTGTGCATCTCCAAATGAGCCACAGTCCCGTAAACTGTCCTGATGACATAATTCCTATCTCACACACCCTATTTATGGGATTTTTATTACACAAACAAATAAGTGGCTTGATTTAGCTTTAATTTCTTTACCCATCACTCAAATTAGATATATTTAAGGCACTCAACTTCACCGGCAACACCAGATACACTGCTAGTATTTCTATACATTTTTGGATGCTGGAAATTTACTGTTTTGATTGACTTTGTTGTTCTTTGCTTTCACAGTCATCTCTTTCAATTATTATAAATGTTCTTTTTTTTTTTTTGTGCTATTTTATTTTACTTTTGTTTATTTAGTGCTGTGATATACTTGATATTGTTTGGGTTTGCCATTAAACCATTGTATCAACGTTATCAAGCATGGCCAAGACCAGCTGTTGGTGTGGATAGACAGACTGTCCCAGCTAAAGTCAAAAGTAAAGTAAGTTAATTATAGATTGTATTTTGTTGGAAAGTAATTTACTGCTGAATATCAATATCTTTATTTCTTAAACGGCTTTTTTACTTTTCCTTTATAGTCATTCAAATAAAATCATTTTAATTAGATACAGAGTTTTGCTATGCAATAAACCAGAATGCAGCTCTCATCAACCTCATGCATGGACAGCCATGTCCTTTAAAACTTCATATTAGTCTTTAGTTCCATTAGGATTGTATTTACTCTCTGCAATGCATAACATGTTTACAATTGTATATTAACAAGCTTGTCATGTTTGAATATGTTGAAAATATAGTACAAATGACACTTGTTCTATGGCCGCTCTTATACAACATTTCTCTACAATGACCTTTTTAAATTATGGCACTGTTTTGAGTTATAGCCCACAATGTTTCCTTACTGGGCCAATAGTAACAGTAACCAAGTTTTTAAAAATCTGATGGACAAATGAACAAAGTAAATTTTCTTTCTAAAATTTGACAAAACATACTAAACTTAGCCTTGTGATTAATATTTTATTGTTGACATGAAACAGTATTCACTTTCCATTTACCTCAAAGTCTACACGACTTTAGTAAGCTTGGTAGTAGTTTAAGTTTTAGTCAGGGAGTCCTAAATGTTTTTTTATCTCAAGAAAATGTTTAATGGGCATTACTGCTTCCAGATCAATTTATCTCTTTTAGAATTATAACATGTAGGTTGTTGCTACTAAAAATAATGGAGCATCAGGGTATTATTCTTCAGTTATTGTTCTTTCAGGAAGAGACAACTTTAGGACATACATGTACACTAACTCCGGATGTTGTCAGGGAAGAAGTTGACATTCTCAAAAAAGATTTCAATAGCAGACTTAAACAAGTTCTTTTCAACTCACTGACAACCTCTTTTTATGCAACTGGAGTACCAGTCTGGTTTTCACAGGTAAGATAGTTAAATTATTTTTGTTGTGATTTTGAGAATTTGAAAATATCCATTAAATAAATATGATTGACCATATGTTGGCTTATGATAAAATTTCCATTATTTTAACTGGTAATCTGTTAAAAAATTGAGAGAAGTATTTGCTGAATTGATACAAAAATATAACAACATTTCCATGATGATAATAGGTTTCTTTAAAAAATAAATGAGTCTTTAAAAGCATTACAGTACTTAGATATGTAGTTAATATGCATTTCTTGGTCTTTAAAAGCATTACAGTACTTAGATATGGAGTTAATATGCATTTCTTGGTCTTTAAAAGCATTACATACTTAGATATGGAGTTAATATATTTTGGATGTGGGTACAATGGAAAATAATTACACACTCCATATTTTCCCTCATGAAAAATTGAAATTAAATGCTACATGAATTATTTTTAATTTTACCACCACATTTATCTGTAGTTTATCATTTTTTTTATTTTGTCATTCACTAATAATGAAAAAGGCCAGTAAGCATGGCATTAGCATTAAATTAGGTGTATTAAATGATGGTGTAAGCATTAGAAGTGTCATGCATTAGCAATTAAATGATGGTGTATTAAATGATGGCGTATTAAATGATGGAGTATTAAATGATGGCATATTAAATGATGGCGTATTAAATGATTGTGTATTAAACGATGGTGTAAGCATAAGAACCAAGGTTCTCAACCTGTGGTACGCACTTCAAAGGGTGCGCAAATGTTAAGCAGGGACATTTAATTTTCGTGTAAACCAAGAGTTTGAAGAACTTATGCCTGAGGTGTTCCTGAGGACATATTTTTGCACCCTTTGGGGGTATAGTAGCGAAAAGATTGAGAAACCAGCATTAGAAGTGTCATGCATACTTTAAAAAGAACGTTTGCAAGATAATTTGAATAATGCTTTGGTTATCTAACATACTCATACCAAAAGAGTTATAAATTATAACTGACCCTGCACTAATCCTTATTTTTTTGTCTTGTCTAAAACTGTTGTTGGCTGTTTTATCTGTTGAGATAATATTAACATTTCTCAATAAATTCTTATTTTTCTTTACCTGCATTAAAAAGAATCCTCTATGAATAGCTTTAAATATTGTGGTATATTTAAATTTACTTTCATTAAACTTTTCATTAATTTTTTAGATTCCTTTGATCAGACTAAAAAAATGTATTCTGTTTCTCTAATATTTATTGAAACAAATTAATTGAATTTCTGTCTTTCAAGAATATAACCTATATATTCTATTTTTTTTTAATTTATTAATTTATTTATCTTATGCATTTTTTTCAAGTAACATATTCATAGCCTTTTGTAAACTCTTATTCACTGTTGATTACTAAAAAGAAAAGAAAGAATAATTTATCATAATTTAAAGCAATATTTATCAGTTTTAAAACTTTTCTCTAAGTGGAAGAATAATAGCAAGCTGTTAATGTTGTAAGCTGGCTTATTACCATTTATATTCAAATAAGCTCCTTATAGCATATATAGTGGTTCAACCTGTTGATCATTTATCAAAAAATATATATATATATATATATAACATAAAATATAACATTGAAAATACTTATTAAAACTTTTTATTTGCTACAATGTTTATTTTATTTTTATTTATTCTTATTTTCATGTACACTTCTGTTCTGTTTAATAGTTTTGATACTTTTGCATTTATATTAGACATTCTTCGTATCCCAGTGTACATTTAATCCGTTCAGGTTTCCATTAAAAAAATTTTTTTTAATTCTAAAACATTTGTTTAGAATTCTGTGCATGTTATCTCTAACATGTTGTTTTTGTTCTGCTATTTATACCTGGTTTAATTGTTTTAAAGTCTAAAGCATTTATCTTAAACCTAACTGTTTATTTTTTATTTTTGCTGAAGATTAGATGTCGTACACTGCATATCTTCTATACTTATAAGACGCATTTGTTGTCTGTCTGTCTGTCTGTCTGTCTGTTCCCTTATAACTCAAGATCCAGACAAACAAATAACGTGAAATAATTTGTTACACATACACATAATTACATGGGGAAGGTTATAGGACAGGTTTCGTTTCATCTCGATGGGTAGTTTAATTGTAATTATTTTTTTTTTATTTTAGTATTTTACTATATTAAAGTAATCTCGACGGCGCCATAAATAAAATTCCTCTGTGACGTCATTTCCCGATGTTCGAATAGAACTTGCGCGCTGGTGCTGTATTGTGCCTTTGTGATGCAAAGAATTGTTGATGTTTTTTCATGCTCTCTGATTTGTACAGTTTGAGGAAGGTAAAGGAATGAAGAAGGATTTTAGAAGAAGTGTGAAGCCATAATAATAAGTATATATATATATATATATATATATATATATATATATATATATATATATAGAGAGAGAGAGAGAGAGAGAGAGAGAGAGGGGGGAGGGAGAGAGAGATAAAGAGAGAGAGATAAAGAGAGAGAGAGAGAGAGGGGGCAGGGGGGAGAGAGAGGAAAGGAGGGTAGGAGGGAGGGAGGGGGGGGAGAGAGGAGGGAGGGGGATGGACAAGGGGGAGAAAAGAAGGGGAGAGAGGGAGATGGGAGAGAGAGCAGGGGGAGAGGAGAGGGAGAGAGAAAGGAAGGGAGGGAGAGAGGAGGTAGGAAGGGAGAGAGAGGGTGGGAGAGAGGGAGGGAGATAAAGAGTGAGGGGGCAGGGAGGGAGAGAGAGGGAATGGAGGAGGGAGGAAGAGGGAGAGAGGGGGGGAGAGAGAGGTGGAAAGGGGAGGGAGGGAGAAAGGAGGGAGAAAGGGGTTAGGGAGGGAGAGAGAGAGGAGGGAAGGAGAGAGGGAGAGGATGGGAGAAATGGGAGGAAGAGATAAAGAGAAAGAGGGGGCAGGGAGGGAGAGAGGGAAGGAGGAGGGAGGAGGATAGATGGGGGGAGAGAAGGAGGGGGAGAGGGGAGAGAGGGAGATGGGAGAGGGATGGAGAGAGATGGGAGAGAGGGAGGGAAGGAGAAAGGGAGGGAGGGAAAGGGAGAGAGGGGGAGGGAGGGAGAGAGAGGAAGGGAGAGAGGGGGTAGGGAGAAAACAGAAGGTAAACAGAAAACCTTATTTTAAACCCGGGCAAAGCCGGGTACTTGTAACTAGTCTTTAATGTTTATAGACGTTTCTTACAAAATGCCGAGGAATCGAATCAACATTTAAAGAGATTTTCTTCCACCATTTTACATTATTAATTCCCTAGAGTTAACTTCAGTCGACTTTCTGCTTACAGTTTTTAAATTTGTGTTTGTTTTGTGTATTTGTTTGTGTTGTTTGTTTTTTTTTTTTTTTTTGAATTTGTAAGATTTTTAAATTGCTGCGGGATTTGAACATTTGCACTTTTTTTTTCTTATCATGATGGACGTTTTATTTTGTAATTAAATCTCCAACTATTACAAACTTTAATGAAATATCGAATTTGATTTCTGGCCAATAAAAAACGACATCTACCTTTCTAGCACGATAGAATTACACATGGATAAAATCTGGCCAGTTACACAATCCCACAAGAAGTAAAATGAGATGCTTACTTTTAACCGCAGATATGGAGCAGCCGACAAGTACATTTGTAGTCCCCAGTGAATGTTTTCATGTGTCAACTACACAGGTGAATGAACACAGCTTGAATGAATGAGTGAATATATATGGCTAAAGAACTCTACGCTCTGAATGTTACAAAACAATATTTCACTTCCTAGACTGTTAGGTGATATGGGAGTAAATAAAAATAAAATCAAAGTTCATCTGAGGGTAGGTAACATAGGTTACAACCTGACACAATGTGACCTCGTAGATGTAAAAATGTTGTGAATGTACAATCAGGTAAATAAGACACACAGTTGGTGACATCTGGTGTTCTGTTTTATCGAGGGTATTTGTTTAACATTTATGACATACACAATTGATTCTATTCTCGGTAACAGGCTTCACAATGAAAATAAATTAACTCTACAATTATATTTTGTTTCTTTCTTTAAGTTTCTTTCTTGTCGTAAAAGTACAAGATTTTGATAATCGTGTTTTGAGAGTTTTTGCAATTGTTCTGAGTCGTTCTTGCGTTTGTTTTTTTTTTTTTTTTTGCGGATTAAAAGAGGGCCCTAAGGCAAAAAAAATACATTTAGGGGCCTAATCATAGGAGAATGATGGGCCCTTAAGCAGATTTACCTTCGGCGACTCAAGGCAAAGATACCTATGTGGGATTTGTGGGGAAAAAAATCATTTGTCAGTGTCACCCCTTGTAAATCTTAGGCCTTAGATAATCTTTGACAACAGCGGCCTCGCTGACTTTCCAAATGACTTTTACGTCATGCTAGACATTTTAGGTAACAGCAAAGTAAAAGGGTAAACAGAGGCCTTCCTTCAAGTAATTGGGAGGGGGGGGGGGCTTTGACAGTCGACATTTTCGCCAGTAATCACGGGTTCGATATTGATTACGTCTATTTCTCCAATCCCTTGTATTATTCTGACAAATTCAATTCGCAAAAAAAAAAAAACTGAACGGCTCAGGCAAACAAGAACAAGTAGTCATGGCGATATGTAGGTCACAGAGCCCATCACAGATTTATTGTTCATACACTGACTGGCCTATTGGGATGGAAAGGGGTGGGATGGGGGGAGGGGGGTAGGTGTGATCTGATACAACATCCACAATAAACTCTTCACTGCAGTTTGATCAACAAATGACGTAGATACACAACAGTACATCGACTAAAACATGATTGTATGTGTATTTGTGTGTCTGAGTGTGTGTTGTTGTTATTTTCTATGCTATTGTTATTATTAGCATGAATTAATTTGAATGCGTCTTAAATAAAAAAAAAACTATGTTTAAAAGCTTTGGATATAAGACTAATGCATTAATTTAAATTACTATGTACTTACATTAAATTATTTTTTTTTTTGAAAATTTAGCCTATAGTTTGTTTTCAAGACTCAAAAAAAAAAAAAAAAAAATTAAAAAAAAAAGTTAAACTACGATCTATTGTTTTTTTTTTTTCACATATGTTTATATTTTATTTAAATGTTATCCAGTTTTATAAAATAATAATCATCATATTTATTTGAATATTTGCATATTTATGGAAATTTGTTTTAAGGATGCACAAATATATAATTCGCATTGACAAATACATAATTTTGAAAATATTCTTTCATCACTTTACTCACTGTGATGATGAGATTCAAATTCGACGCACACATTATTTTCATACCATCAAACATTCCTGGTTGTAGGCAGACCCGTTCGTAATTAATTTATTTTTGGGGCGCAAAGATACTTGGGGGAGGGGGCGCTATTCAAAGGTTCTTCTGTGAGCCCTTGGCAGTGCC
Source organism: Bulinus truncatus (assembly GCA_021962125.1). Classification (NCBI taxonomy): domain Eukaryota; kingdom Metazoa; phylum Mollusca; class Gastropoda; family Planorbidae; genus Bulinus; species Bulinus truncatus. Next base: position 9,126,367 of record JAGDYQ010000010.1, on the reverse strand, counting down.
GCATCTAGGGATATAGGGGTCAGGGGGGGCTTGGCCTCTTCGAGGGCCCCTGCATTTTGATATTCGACCTCATGACATGAAATAATGTACTTAACATTTCATCTAAAAAATTGGGCCCCCTCAAGCTGGAGCCCGGGGAGATTTTCGAATTTGGACCCCTCCCTCCCTAGTTACGCTTCTGGCCCTTGGTAAAGTAACTTGGGAGGGGGCACCTATTCGAATGTACTTTTGTGAGCCCCAAGGTAGAATCGTTTTCGAGACAGCTGCTTACGAATCATGGCCACCTCCCCTGGATATCTTTGACGAATGTGGCCCTATTTCACTCTAAAGTGTTAAACCATTTTAGTCATTTTAAGTTACGAAAAAAATAAAGGGACAGCCTGGACGTTGGGGGAGGGGGGGCATATAAGTTTGAGTTATAGGCAGCCACCTAGTTTACCTATCCATAAGAAGAGCTCAGACAGTGGACCTGATATTCGTGACTCAGGATCGGGTTCGAAATTTGGTGGCCGCATTGATGTGGGGGGGGGGCGGGCTTAGGTCAAGGCTATAGCACGGACATCTTACCTCATGGACTCACCCTTGCACTTTTCAGGGGGGCCCTGGAAGTTTAATAGTCCCAGACCATTTATAGTCCAATTTTCGAGCGGCTGTTGAAGGGTATCCAGAACACCTTGTGTGCACGGGGGTGGGGGGGGGCTGCTATTGTTAAAACAGCTCAGAGGTGTGGTGTTATCTAGTCTGATATATGATCAAGAGATGTACTTCTCGTCCATACAGCGAGACATCACAAGTACGACACGAGAGCTTATGTTGTTTTATTGATTTATTTCAACCGTATAAACCATGCAGCATACAGTGTATTGTTAATCTATCTAAACTAATTCGTCTATTTCAACCGTATAAACAATGCAGCATACAGTGTAGTGTTAATCTATCTAAACTAATTCGTCTATTTCAACCGTATAAACAATGCAGCATACAGTGTATTGTTAATCTATCTAAACTAATTCGTCTATTTCAACCGTATAAACAATGCAGCATACAGTGTAGTGTTAATCTATCTAAACTAATTCGTCTATTTCAACCGTATAAACAATGCAGCATACAGTGTATTGTTAATCTATCTAAACTAGTTCGTCTATTTCAACCTATAAACAATGCAGCATACAGTGTATTGTTAATCTATCTAAACTAGTTCGTCTGCTTTTAGCATCCGTGACATCCAAAGGACAGCAGGACTGTCGCCCAACTTATCTTCGCCCAATGAAAATCTCCACCGGCTAGGGGTCTCTTTGAACAACAAACATCCTCCAGGCCTTTAAGTCATTGTATATCAAAACACTATACTCAACGTGCAGCGTCGTTTTATCAGCGTTTTGGTTCACGGGCAATTCAGTCTTGTTATGCGCCCCTTCCAGAGACGCCACCAGAAAATGTGCCCCCCTCCGAAAAAATGTCAATAATAATTAATTTCGAAAGCGATTCACACCCCACACACACAGACTATGAGTAGGTACCACAAACTGATTTTTTAAAATGGTTTTACAGCTTTTTTCAACATGAATATTGCAAGAACTCGAGAATTTAAGATGGTGGACATCAAATTTATTACTATAGCTCAAATAGTTTAAGAGATATAAATTTTTGAAAATGTGACTTTTTCATTTTTTCACAACACCTTCAAAAAGGCCATTTTTGCCAAGTGTTATCTGCAAAAGTATTCCCTGTACACCAAATCATTTACATTCAATACAAACACAAATATACATAGAATAAACTCAATTTTTTTCAATGGTGTAAAATTATAATATCATTAAAATTTATAGCATTGAAAATGGGTTTTCATCATATTTTGGAAAAAATAAAAAGGGAGATAAATTTTCAAAATTCGTGACATTTCAAAAAATCATAATAAATATTGTAATCAACACACATAAGAACTAATTACATCAATCTGTAGGGTAACTTAAGCTCTATACGTTCAAATAGTCATAATATCTTAAGATTATTTATGTTTAATATAATAAAGGTTAGAAATAGGTGGGGTAAAAAAAAACTAAAAAATTGGTCATTTTAAAAAATTATCAAAAAAAGAACAATTACGTATATATTCAACATTTACATATGAAAATGTAGGGTATACATAGCTCTTAACTATAAAATAGTCTTTAGACCAATTACTTTTATGTATACAGTACCGGGATGGTTAAATCCATGCATGTAAAAAATCAATAAAAAATACTTTTCATTAGGGAAAAATCCACTATTAAGTATTATTTGAAACGTTATATTAGTAACAATAGTAACAGTAACATTAGATGCATACATTTCAATTATATTCTAATTATTTCATAAGTCATGGAAAGCTAACAAATAATTTACGCATTTTACCACTACATGAGCTCACCTAAATAAGTGCAACTTTCGAAATTTAAATAATTTTAATTTTAAGTTATATTTTATAAGCATATACCATTTAAATGAGTTATTAATGTACCATTTAATTGATCAGTAGGACCGGATTTAGACGTCATAAGGCCCTAAGCTATTTGGGATATAGAAATGTTCCCTTAGCCCTACTGGGCCATCGGGGCAGATGAAGTGTAGTATTCTTCTCTTTCTATAACCACGACATATGAAGGGATTATGTGTTAGCACAACGCCCAGCCGCCTTTACTTCCCCAAGTTAATTCAGGTACACATTTAAAGCCGGGTGGACTTGTGGGACGACTTTGCACCAGATAACATGTCGACAGTCGAGTATCTACACCACTCGGCCATCCATCATTTGTGATATGGGGCCCTTTATAATTCCAGAAATTAAATGGCAGTGCCAAATATCTAAACATGTATAACAATCGCTCACTCTAACAATTTTTGGGGGCCTCCTAAAAAAGTGGGGGCCCTAAGCTACAGCCCCGTAGCCAAGGGGGAGGCACTGGGGGTGCCGTGCCCCCGCTAGGTATGGAGTGCCCCCCGCTTAAAAAAGAAAAAAAGAAGAAAAAATAAAGAAAAAGTAAAGGTGCCCCCCTGCTTACTTTGACCTGGCCACGGGCCTGCTAAGCTATAGCTTTTGTAGGTTATATATAAATCCTGCACTGTTGATTAGCATCATTCCCTTCTTTTTAAATTTTATCTTTCAATACCTCTCATAGTAATAAAGGTTTATTTCTGGAGCTTTTCAAAACACATCTGTTTTGTTTCAATTCATGCTTACTTAGAAATAATGTACTGTTTTCTTGATCATTTAGTGATTTTAACTCTAATTTCTTCTTGATATAGTACTACTATTTCATCAAGGACAATTTTTCCAATTATTGACCCTACCATTAAAAGTTTTATTTGTTTTAAATGTTTTATTATGTTTTCATCTATTTCTCTGTTATTATTTGTTTATCAAGAGTTTGAATGTCTGTTGTTTACTTCATATAATTATAATACATAAAAAATGAATGAAAAGTTCATTAGTTAATCTCTGTAGTTTTGAAAGAACAGACTCCTTAAGGGGACTGTGTATATTATTCTTATTCACTCCAAAAGCTGCAATATATAACCCACATTCAAAATTGGTCCAAATAGGTTACATAATAAACTGCTCATATGGTATTTAAACACATAAAAGTCTTTTCTATGTGTTACTTAACTTGATTACACTTATACCAGTTCTTCTTTTTTGTTTTTGGATTTGTGAGAACCATATTTAATTAAAGGTAGAAGATGTTCATACTTCAATATATTTATAATACTAAAACTGAACTAATATTAATAATTAAATACTTAATAATAATACAAACGCATGAGTGGCTAAGAGATATTTTAATTTAAAAAAAATACAGGCGTAACAGTTACATGAGTCCATGACTTGCCATTTTCCTCTTTCAAAACCAGAGTTGAAGAAGTAATGTATTACTAGTCTAGTAGCCAAGGCAATAAAGGTATCCCTCCAACTAGCACAGAAACCTTCTATAAAGTATTGAGCTGTACACCCTCTGATAGAGACAATTATGATATTTAAAAAATGGTTCTTACTTAGATAATAGTGAATTTATGCATAGACTAAAAATAACAGTTATATTACAACAATAATTGAAAAAATATCCATTCAATAATAGTTATGTTAATTCGGTCAGTCTACAATCTACTATATGTTTACATTGACAACCAATTACCGACCAAGTGACCTGTTATATTTGTTTTAATTTGAGATAATAAAACTATCTAACAACTGTAAAAAATATATACTAGTCAATTTTGAATATATAATCTCTTAGAATATAATATTATCTTTCTAAAAAAATAGCCAGAAAAAAATAGAAGTGTCCGCAAACATGAGGGGTATCGTTCAATGTACAAAAGCATCAAAATGGCCTCGAGGTTTATCATATTAAAGTTATTATAACTACAACAATAAACATTTCCAAAGAGATATAAAGCTAAAAGAGAAAGGAACAAATAAAGTAACTATTTATCTACATGTTTTTATCGTTTTTACTTACCAACTAGGTGTTTAAGTCCCAATAAAGTTCTATACATTGTGACTGGTGTAGCGTTGCCAACATGATTGTCGGCCATTTTTTACGGTCGTGCAAGAAGGGTGAAAAATGCGTGTTATATGCTATTGCTTAGCGCTCTGCGATTCTGGGCCATGCTTACAAATTAAGTTTCATTATAACATTTTAAAAGCAAAATGGACGGGCTTTCTAATGATACTAAAGAAAAACCTACAAAATTAAAAAATCGCAAAATAATTAACTTTTTATTATGATTTTTTATATTAAAAATATCGTTAAATATAATTTAATTAAATGTTTAGTATGGTTGTAAAGGGCATTCATTTTCGCACACATTGATATATTTGACATTACTGTAGGACGAATGGCCCAGAATCGCACGGAGATTGAAAATAGGATAGTCAAATTAGATCGCACGTCGGCCGGTAAAAAGTGACTTCGGTGATGGTTTTCATTTTAAAAATGTAACCTTTTGTTCTAAATCTACGTAATTAAAATTTACATATTATTGTAGGGCTTACAAAATACTTTAAAATGATATAATTGTTTATGAGATTTGATCAGTTTTAAGTAGAGAAATCATTAAGTTAAAACTATCCAAATATTGACTACAGTGACGCAAAACCACGATTTTGAGCCAGTTTGTGGTACCTACTATGAGCCTTCGATTAGTGTTCAAGAGCCCACCCCACACACACAGACTATGAGCCTTCGATTAGTGTTCAAGAGCCCACCCCCTCACACAGACTATGAGCCTTCGATTAGTGTTCAAGAGCCCACCCCCTCACACAGACTATGAGCCTTCGATTAGTGTTCAAGAGCCCACCCCCTCACACAGACTATGAGCCTTCGATTAGTGTTCAAGAGCCCCCCCTCACACAGACTATGAGCCTTCGATTAGTGTTCAAGAGCCCACCCCCTCACACAGACTATGAGCCTTCGATTAGTGTTCAAGAGCCCACCCCCTCACACAGACTATGAGCCTTCGATTAGTGTTCAAGAGCCCCACCCCCACACCCATCTACCTCGCGGCGGCCCTTACCCTACTCAAAGCGCTTCAAAAAATAATACAACATAAATAGTTGATTTGCTTGTGGCAGCTGATAGTAATACGCTCTACTTAAACTGGTATTAGTTGACTAAATATAAAAAGATTAAAGACGAGATTGTTAACGCTATTGTAGATTCAGGCCAATTCTGTGAAATCTACACTTCTGTCGGCCGATTCTTTCCCCTCTCCCCCCTCCCACAGACACACAGTGGCTCCAATTTCCACCCATTTTAGAAATGTAAATCAAAACTTCAACTGTAAACAAAAAACGTCCATATCGTGATCAACCAATCTTTTGAAGTTTTTTAAAAAAAAAAAAAGAAAATATTCAGGACTGCCAATACTTTCCTGAAAATTTTTCCAGAAATAGTTTTCAAAATCTTTAGACTGATTAAAAAAAATAAATAAAGCGAATAATCAATGCTAACATCTAGGTGAAGATTTAATATTTATATATTTTATAAATCATTTTTTTCATATCTATCTAGCACTAAAATATTTAGATCCGCTGTATTTAAAATGTACAAGTTGGCAACCCTGAAACTTTCCCCTCCTCCGCTACTCTTACTTGAATGGTAAGTTTTTAAATCTTTCGTGAAATACACACACCAGATGTACAACAAACCCGTATTTAAAAAAAAAGGAGAGGAAATGGTATGATTGGTGAGGTATTGACTTGTACAGTGATTCTTAAACTATAGTGATTCGCTACCCTCAAAGACACATACTGGGTTTCATGACCTACCAACAAAAAAAACAGGGGGGGGGGAAGAAGTTCTAAAATAATTGTATTTATTCACGCCTTTTTTTTAATATCATAACGACCGACTTAAAAAAAACACCCTACCAAAAGTTTGAGAACCACTTGAGGGGGTGGGGTGACCTAATTTTCAGATAAAATTTAAACAAAAAAACGTCTTCTACTTTCAAAGTAGGCGTAATTCCCCCCGGGTGACTTAGCGGTTTAAAATATGACAACAAGCAAAGCCATTGGTGGGGAAAGTGTTTTGAGGTCATATCCTGATTACATTATAAAAAAATGAAGCGGGAAATGACGGGAATAAATAAACAGGGTTTCCCTAAGGGCAAACAAAAATGCTGATGATCAGATTTAACCAAACACACTGAAAAAGACGACACAAGTTTCAACGTAAGTGGATTTGTGTACAACGAATTGGCCAACTAATGCAGCTTGATGAACATTTGATACTATGAACATTTGATACTATGAACATTTGATACTATATTTATTTAACTTTTTTTTTTGGTAGAGCATTCTTTAATCCCCCATCATAACCTATCGTGCAATGGCCATGGAGGCAACACGAGAGACATGGAGGGAATTTCACCCTAACCTGGGATATTTCATTGCATTGGTTCTCACTGGAGATCGAACCCGGGACTCTCAGGTCGACTGTCGTGCGCGTTTCCGCACGACCATTTATTAACATATATTGGCAATAGAGATGGACTTTGAAAAATAATGTATCTAAAATAACAATATATTACTTAACGACATGATATATTCCATAACAAACGGAATTAAGTTAGCTTTAGCTGCAGTCAAAAATTATTTTTACGGAACTTTTTTTTTTGAGGGGGATGGGTGGGGGGGGGGGGGGTCTGTGGGTAAAAAATCGCCAGCATTCCCCCCCCCCCCCCTCTTACCTACCTTGTCCCAAATTCTATTTTTTTTTATGAACCTTTGGACAAACATTGTAAAGCAAACAGTTTGGGATCGTAAAAACTTTGTTATCAGTGCATTCATATACCCAGCGCGAAACGACTAGGGTGAGATTAGGAGATCTGAGAGGGAACAGAACAATTTTGGTTTACAAGAAAATAATTTTGAACTGTTTTCGACGTGTTTTGTTTACAAACCACAAAAAAGCAAGCGATAAAGTATGGCGCATGTTGGCTCAGTTAATCTTGTACGAATTAAAATTGCGAAAATTCTGTCTAATTACAATTCGGTTTTTAAAGAGAGCAGGCGTGAATATTGTTAAATAATTTGTACTACGGTTTCCCGCCAATCTGCTGTTGTTGTTTTTTGTTTATAATATGTTAATATTATAATATTGAATAAATAATACACACATTGTTATAGAATGATCCAAATTCGCCGTAAATAACCTTTTTGTTTCATTTTAATCTTGGGTGGGTACACTGGGTAGGGGGAAGGAAGGGGTAATCTAGATAACGATGTGTATTGGGGAAGGGGGGGGGAGGGATTAATCCATTTTATATTATACGTAATGAAATGTTAGTGCATTTTTTCTAAACCCTCGTTTTTCCAAACATGACGGGGTGCATTTATCTTGCAGACATTACGGACAAACATAGCGAATTTTTAGATGTTGGAGGCGGAGCTTTAATAGAATATTTTTAAAGATTTATTTTGTGTGTGTGGGGGGGCAGTGGCCTAGTGAGGGGGGCAAAGGGGCATCTAGCCCCGGGCGCTACTCTCAAAGGGTCGCCAAATGATCCGCAAAACATATAATATTATATGGTTTTGGAATGTTGGGGGGAGGGGGCGCTCTAAAAAGGTATTGTGCCCCGGTAGCGAGTTTAGCTCGCTACGCCACTGGGGGAGTGGCCTTCAGGGTCCGAATAGTATCCAGTTTGATGGGGATTTTTAGTGGAGGCCTTTGGCACCGAAGGTCCTATGCAGTCATCTATGTAACCCTCTAAAAACGGTTTTGCTGAGCATTAGTGTAGGAAGGGTACGGATCATAGCTTGTTTGGCCGCACAGGGCACCGAACTAGGCAAGGGGCGCCGAACTAGGCAAGGGGCGCTGAACTAGCAAGGGGTGCCGAACTAGGCAAGGTGTGCCGAACTAGGCAAAGGGGTGCCAAACTAGGTAAGAGGCGCCGAACTAGGCAAGCGGAGCCAAACTAGGCAAGGGGCGCCAAACTAGGTAAGAGGCGCCGAACTAGGCAAGGGGAGCCAAACTAGGCAAGGGGAGCCAAACTAGGCAAGAGGCGCCGAACTAGGTAAGGGGCGCCGAACTAGGCAATGGGGCGCCGAACTAGGCAAGCGGAGCCAAACTAGGCAAGTGGTGCCAAACTAGACAAGAGGCGCCGAACTAGGCAAGGGGCGCCAAACTAGGAAAGAGGCGCCGAACTAGGCAAGGGGAGTCAAACTAGGCAAGGGGCGCCAAACTAGGAAAGAGGCGCCGAACTAGGCAAGCGGAGCCAAACTAGGCAAGGGGCGCCAAACTAGGAAAGAGGCGCCGAACTAGGCAAGGGGAGCCAAACTAGGCAAGGGGCGCCAAACTAGGAAAGAGGCGCCGAACTAGGCAAGGGGCGCCGAACTAGGCATCGGGCGCCGAACTAGGCAAGGGGTACCACAATAACTAGCTTGAACTAAAAATCCTGACATGTATAATTGAATCAAAGTTGGACAGATTGCTACCTCCCCTGTGTCACTTCAGGGGTAAGGGGGTAGGGGGGAGGGAGATGAATAATGAGTTCAAATGTAGCAGCATATCGTTCAAACATTATTCATCCAGGTATAAAAATAGATCGACAATCTACCAAAAATAGACTTATGTTACTGTTAAAAAAAAAGTTTATTTGGTTCGAGATTTTTTATAACTATTTATAGAAATACACATTTTAACAGATGTAACACACATGAAAATATTATTATTATCCTAAGAAAAAGCATCTAAATATAAACCTGTTCTATGTTTACAATTATATATATGACACATCTATGTTTACATTTATATATATGACACATCTATGTTTACTATTTTATATATATGACACATCTATGTTTACAATTATATATATATGACACATCTATGTTTACAATTATATATATGACACATCCCCGAAACCCATACACATAGGCCAAAAAAATGAAGTTTAAAAAGCCGAGGCATTATTTTAAAAAAATGTAAATAGATGGTCAAATTGTTAGTGAGATAGATTATCGTTTAGTTACATTAGGATTATATAAATACTAGTGGAAAAGCTTGCTGAAGCTGGCCTAACGCAATCCGACAGAAGGGATAACAAAGAATATACGAAATACTGCAACAGAAAAGAACATGTGGCCTTTATTGCCATGAACAGAATACGATATGAACAGAAATAACAAAGAAATGTATGAAATACAACGCATACACCGCACGATATGAAAACTACCCGAGGGAGACACACGGGTTAGACGGTTAGACGATTATGTATTTATTAAGGAAATTGTAAGAGTAAACAAATTTATGTTACTTGATGTTAACTATACAGACAATCGACTATATTACACTAGACAGAAGAATACATACAACGTGTAGGATGAATGGTTGAAAAAAAATAATTGTGTTTAATTTGACACACATTGAAATTTAAAAAATGTAACCAGGTGGTTTCCACATTGTGTGTGTGTGGGGGGGGGGGGGAGGACCTACTGGGTTGGTCGCGGATGTACTTCAAGTGAAAGCAAAATAAAAATAATAAATCAATAGATGTGTACAGTATTTTACACACACAAAAAAAAAATGTTTTCTTTACAGGTGTAGTGTTGTTTTAGTCCTAGGTCCTATTTTAGTTTCAGTTTTTATTTCGTTTTTTTCTGTAATAATTTTAGTTTAAGTCTAGTTTTAGTTTTAGGCCCAATTTTAGTTTTCGTCGACTAAAAGTAAAACAACAGAGTTTTAGTTTTCGTCTTTTTCATTTTAGTTTCACTTTTAGTTTTAGTCTTGTAAACACCAATAACAAACAAAATCATTGTTCATGACCAATTGTTGAAACAGATTGAAGCATAATAATAGTAGTCACAGAGATGACAGCTCAGTGTACTGAGACTGAGTCCATTCACTCCATTGTCACATTATAAGTCACACTATCATATTAGCATTAAAATTGTGCTTTGATAATATATCCTATTGTTTTTACATTATTTAAAAACTTGAGAAACTTGCACTCATTATATTTTAAATTAAAACATTTTATTGTTCTCAAAAGTATTGGTATTGTATCGGTATCGATTTTGGCAATACATTTTTCCTTGAGTATTTGTATTGGTATTGGCGATACTATTTTCATGAAGTATTGGTATCGGTATTGAATATACAATTTTAGAATATTGTTAACAACCCTGCTTATATTATCGCCCAGTTGATGCGCATGCGCGATCATCATAGAAATTAGATATGTCATAGGTCATAATAATTTCGTAGAATAGATTGTTCGCCCGCAGACCGCAGTACCGGAAAAGAACGATAAATGGGGATTTTAGTTTTTATTTCGTTTGGGAGTTTTAGACTCAGTTTTAATTCAGTCTTTTGTGTACCAGATTTAGTTTTCGTTTATTTTAGTCTTGCTGCTAATTTTAGTTTTAGTTTTCGTTAACGAAGGCTTTAGTTTTAGTTTTTATCGATGAAAACAACACTATACAGGTGGAATGTCGAAACCATAAAGTAGGTCTCGGGGGATAACAGTTTGAGAATCTTTCGTTCAGAAATAACGACGATGAGACTAACATATAGTTTAATTCAAGAGTAAAGAGACTAACATATAGTTTAATTAAAGAGTAAAGAGATTGACATATAGTTTAATTAGTGAGTAAAGAGATTGACATATAGTTTACTTAGACAGTAAAGAGACTAACATTTAGTTTAATTCGAGAGTAAAGAGACTAACATATAGTTTACTTAGAGAGTAAAGAGACTAACATATAGTTTACTTAGACAGTAAAGAGACTAACATATAGTTTAATTCGAGAGTAAAGAGACTAACATATAGTTTAATTAAAGAGACTAACATATAGTTTACTTAGACAGTTAAGAGACTAACATATAGTTTAATTCGAGAGTAAAGAGACTAACATATAGTTTAATTAAAGAGTAAAGAGATTGACATATAGTGAGTAAAGAGATTGACATATAGTTTACTTAGACAGTAAAGAGACTAACATATAGTTTAATTCGAGAGTAAAGAGACTAACATATAGTTTACTTAGAGAGTAAAGAGACTAACATATAGTTTAATTAGAGAGTAAAGAGACTAACATATAGTTTACTTAGACAGTAAAGAGACTAACATATAGTTTAATTCGAGAGTAAAGAGACTAACATATAGTTTAATTAAAGAGACTAACATATAGTTTACTTAGACAGTTAAGAGACTAACATATAGTTTAATTTGAGAGTAAAGAAACTAACATATAGTTTAATTCGAGAGTAAAGAGACTAACATATAGTTTAATTAGAGAGTAAAGAGACTAGCATATAGTTTACTTAGACAGTAAAGAGACTAACATATAGTTTAATTAGAGAGTAAAGAGACTAATATATAGTTTAATTCGAGAGTAAAGAGACTAACATATAGTTTAATTCGAGAGTAAAGAGATTGACATATAGTTTAATTGGACAGTAAAGAGATTGACATATAATTAGTGAGTAAAATAAATATTTCATTTACTTCTATCTTCTTCTTTTTCTAGTTTTCATTCGTTCTGATAATAATAACTAGCAAGTTAATTATATATTTATATAATACTTACTATTTAAAGGCAAGAAAGTGTTCAGTGAAAGGTAATATTTAAAACTGCACGTCCTAACTTTGATTTTCTTTTACGATTACAAATTTTGATTTAATTAATATATCTTTTTTCGAGTCGTACTCTCTGACCAAAGTGTTTATGTTTTAAACATTCAGGAATGTGACACATTACCTTCAGCAGTCGGGGAAGTTTACAGTGTGACTGACACAGGTACACGGCGGGGGGGGAGAAGGGGGACACAGGCCTAACTTTACAGGGGGGGGGCAGCACAGGATGTACAGTTGAAGGATGTCTGGTCGTGTTTGTTGCACACTAGACGGGGAGATTTGGTGGGTTGGCGTGGGGGGGGGGGGGCGGGTCTTTTTTTTTTGTTTTTTTTTGTCAATGACAAGAGTCCCCGCCCCACCCCACCCCATCCAACGGTTTACAGATAGACTGAGGGATCGAGAGAAAGATAAGTACATATGTAAAGAAATTCATATGATGACATCCGTAAATAATTTTGCAAAGACGTTTGTTAACTATTGTATTTCGTTATGTCTTATACATAAGCTTTCTATCAAGCCGGGCAGTCACTAGCTTACCAGAGGCGTAACAAGGGAGGGGGTCCAAATTCGTAAGTCCCCCCCCCCGGGCCCGAGTTTAAGGAGGCTCCCCCCCCTCCCACACACAATTATTTTTTACATTAAATATTAAGTACATTATCTCATGTCTTGAGTAGAATGTCAAAATGCAGGAGCACTCAAAGAAGCCAAGTCCCCGCCCCCCCCAAAATCCCTAGGTTCGGTACTGTAGCTTATCTGAGCCCCCGACAGTCTCCAACTTCTGAGCAATATATATATATATATATATATATATATATATATATATATACATATATATACACACACATCAAAAGTGGTTGATTCATTTTACAGGAGGTCCTACTTGGGCCTTGAAATGATTTTGGACTATATTCACCCTTCTCCCCAAACCCTTTAATTTAAGGCAAGTCTGGAAAGTTTCACATACACTAGACCAGAGGTTCTTAAACTTATGCACTCCGCGAACCCCCACTTGAAAAAAATTTTTTTGACGGACCCCATCCCAACTTTAGGTACTTTATATATGTATATACTTTACGAATATTTTTTTTTCTCAAATGGCTTTGCGGACCCCCAGTAAAGGCTTCGCGGACCCCCAGGGGTCCGCGGACCACAGTTTAAGAACCTCTGCACTAGACTATTAGTAAAGTCACCGAAGAATGAGATGTTTATGTCTTGATTCTACAAAAGGCCAATAGTGGTGTCTGCTTAACAATCTGGTCGTTTGCACTTACTTTGGACCAACGAACATTGCAGACTGATAATGTGAATGAGCAATAATGACACCCAAAAAAAAAAAAATTTTCCCCGTGTATGTTAGCGGCCCTACGCAAATGTACATTTGGAGAACCACATGCAATAGTACATTTGGAGAACCACATGCAATAGTACATTTGGAGAACCACATGCAATAGTACATTTGGGGAACCACATGCAATAGTACATTAGTGGAACCACATGCAATAGTACATTTGGGGAACCACATGCAACGGTACATGTGGGGAAATTGTGAGCTGTTATTGGCCACATATCTATTGTGAAATCCCATTTAAAAGAATATAATTTACATTTGAATACATCAATTAATACTTTTAGTTTTAACAATAAATAAAATATCTATCACTGAACAATTCAACATGGTCACGATTTTGATTTATTTATTGAGGTGCAAATAAATTCAACTCAAAGTAATTCTTGAGCGTACATTCATATAACGGCATCCACTTTTCATTGAGATCCAGCCATACTGTAGTAAGACTATTAAAGCCTATCTCATTTAATATAATCTTGAAATACTTATTTTTCGATAACATTTTCATTTTATGTAAATGATAAATCATAGTTCACATAATTAAAGCATTTTTTTTAAGTGCAACTAATTGAAAAAAAGATTGTCGATGGTTGGGTTGGAATGAACGATATAAGAGGCCATGTAATATAGACTGGAGATTGGGGCCATGTTTTATAGAATACCGGATTTCGGATATTCAATGATACTAGATGTACGCTGCAAAAACCTTTGCATAGAGTTATATCCCTTTAGGTTTGATCGGTAGGCTATGTTATTTTTGGTTTCGGGCAGATCCGATTTTGTTCATGATTTTTATTACTTTTGTTTACGTTTGACAATTTTAAACTGAAATTCTGTTGTATTAATTATTTACTTTCAATTTAACGCAGAACCCACACCGCTATTATTTATATAATTAACAAAGCCCTTCTTAATTTTTTTTTTGGGGGGGGGGGGGACAGGCAAAGGTAAATTTGTGGGACCTTGGCGAAAACTCTTTTAGGCCAATATTAATTTTTGCTCTTCTGTGTTTATCCAGTTTTCTTTCCTCACAAGGGGTCGCGAATCATAAAAGTTTGAGACAGTGCCGAAGCTAGGGATTTGGGGGTCCGGGGGGCTTGGTCTCTTTGGGGGCCCCTGCATTTTGACATTCGACACCATGACATGAGATAATGTAGTTAATATTTAATGTAAGCTGGGGCCCGGGGGAACTTTCGAATTCGGACCCCCCTCCCCCACACTAGGTACGTACACAATTACTCATCAGTTGTTGTTGTTTTTTCTTTTTACATTTTATTGGATTGTAGCTTTGTATGCGTATTTAATTTCACAAAGGTAACTGTAGACATAAATGCTCTCGCCATTACGATAGACACATTTGGAATCAGCCATATTCCAGTTGCCACCTTTCCAAAAGCACTGGCAGTTGGCATTTCGACCTTCGTTCGGCTCACCAGCCGCCCAGTTGAAAACCTTCAAGGGCGTCCTATCTCTGAGGTAAACCCAATGACCTTCAGCTTCCTCGTCAGTTCCGCCAATATTGACGACATCGGTTACATCTTGCGTCATCAGAAAATTGCGAACAAAGTTGAATTCCTCAGCGTCGTCGATCTCGGCCAGGTAACCCCCATACAACTCACAGGTAGACTGCGCCCATGTCACCTCGAAGACGTCCAAGTATTTCGTCAGGTAATACCGACTTCCGTTGAAGCTGGGAGACACGTGGAAAGCCGCGTCCCTTGATCTGTTGAGCCGGAGCAGGAGTGAATCGTGAGCAGCTTGTAAGTGTGTTGTCTGGCTTCGTAAAGTGTCAAACTTTAAGTTCATATCTTTAATAGCCTTTTCTATATCAGTGACCTTTTTTATGACGTCTTCCTGGTCAGTGCCGGTGGTGACCACTGCATCTGTGCTGGTTAAAGTCAACGGATAATCAAGTGCACTGACCCCAGTGAAGCTACACCTGTACAGTCCAGACTTGTCGGACTTTGGATTCTTCCAGTTGAGGTGTAGTACAGACTCGCCGCTGCTGTTGATGAAACCGGAAACTGTGGCAGATTTCTTCAACGAACCTGCACTGATCTTCTTATCGAAAACATTGATTGATGCAAGGGGGCGAAACTCTGCCTCGTCCATCGTAGGACTATGTGACAACAACACTGAGAACAGGGAAGATAACCCATGTGTTGTAGATGGACTGAATGAACAGGTGATATTAACATCTCTCGTCTGACCATCAGTGATGATATTTGGATGAATTTCAATTGAACCTGGTAAAATTGAATATCATTTAATAAAAACACCATTAGGCCTACATGCATCAAAAAAAAAAGAAACAATTAAATATAATAAAATAATATTTCACTTTTACATCATTGAAAAACTTAATAGCTGTATCAAAGCAGAACACTCTTACACAAGTTGTGGACGTAAAAAATAGTAGTTTTAATAAATAAAGTTAGTACTTAAATATTAAATATAATATAATCCAACCAATGCGTACAAATCTTCAACAATTTAAAATTAATGTGTCATAGTTGTTGTTTTTTAGAGCATTTTCGAAAAAAAATGCTATATTGTCCCCGTTTTGTCTGTCTGTCTGTCTGTCTGTCCGTCATCACCCTAGATCTCAACAACCATAAGTCCTAGACCCATGATGTATATATCATTTTGTAGGTCTTGGCCTGCCAAGAAATGACCTTTTTTCATTTCGCGATCTGACCCCTGAGGGCCGTAAAAGGGGGCTTATAAAGTACCGTTTTTTACTATATAAGCTATATTAACAA
>JAGDYQ010000010.1:9079957-9109634 GCA_021962125.1 Bulinus truncatus | reverse complement strand
TTTATTTCAAGTGAATTTTTTTTTTTTAACTTGGTAAGGTAGTCGATGATTCATATTTAACCCAGTTACCTAGATACATATATAGATAACAGGATAAGTAGAAGGAATAGATTGAGGTGGGTAGGGCACAAAGAAAGAATGGAAAACAACAGAGGTCCAAAAGCAATATATAAGGCATCACCCAATGAGAAAAGGCCTAAGGGCAGACCAAGAAGCAGATGGTTGGAGGATGTGGAAGAAATTAAAGCCATAGGAGTGACAGAATGGAGGAAGAAAACCATGGATCGGGAAAAGTGGAGAAAAGTAGTATGGCAGGCCAGGGCCCTAACTGGGCTGTAGAGCCAAAGGAAGAAGATATATAGACAGAAAGATAGACAAACATGATAGATAGATAGATAGATAGATAGATAGATAGATAGATAGATAGATAGATAGATAGATAGATAGATAGATAGATAGATAGATAGATAGATAGATAGATAGAGTGTGCTGCTAATCAACCGCCCCCCCCCCACCCTTTCCCCCACCCCCACCCCATCGTCGCCTTCTAAACACAAGTCACAAAAATGAAATGTTTGAACCAAAAAATCTGGCAATCCCGAATCTGGCAACATTGCAGACGAAGATGCTCGAAGATCGCGGCTAATAGGTGAAAAGGGGGGAGGTTAGGGCGGAGGGAGGTTATGAGGTCAGTCCGACTCAGTTATATTTAGCCCTGACTGGGCAAACTAGCCTAAGTGGTGTGCAGCAGACACAACAGTTTCACTCTGTTGGATTGTGTAGATCGAACACAACAACCGATGTGTTGTTATTTATTCCGACTCTTTTGCACTGGAAATGTAGATAATTAAATTGATCGGATTCTAACGTCTATGAGGATTTGTGTTAGCCTTCCAGTGAAAGATCGTTTTTATGCCATAAATTATCGGATTGTGTTTCAAGTTAGTCATTGTGCATTTGAAATATTCGCATGAATCATGATTCAAGCCATGATTTTGTGTTCCGAACAAAATATTTAATAATAAGGATTTCTTATCATTTAAGTCTGGAAGATATTTGAAAATAAAAATAAAAACCAGTGAAAACTAGTGATAACTAAGCTTGGTTCGATAACTAAGTATGATATGATAACAAAGTAAATGCTCAGTAGACAGCGGCCTGTGTTCCACACTCTTTTTATTCTCAACGTAAAATTTCAAATTTACTTAACAATAGCAGTGATAAACATTTCAAACAAGGTAAGTGAATGACAGAGTTTTTTTTTTCGGTCTTTTAATAATTATAATTAATTTTTAATTAAAACATCTCTCACCACCACCACCATCCGATGGAAGCTAACTTTAGCTTCTTAAGTCGTGATCAGTGTGTGCCCATCTTGTGAGCTGGGTCCAAGGCCGGATTTAGACTTGATAAGGCCCTAAGTTATTTGAGACACGGGGCCATTTTTTTTAAAGTAAAATTAAAGTCTAGATATGTCAGTGCTAAATACTTTAGTATATATGACTATTGCTTACTCGGACAATTTTCGAGGGGCCCACAATAAAGGGCACAAACTGTAAATGTACATTACGTAAATTGTATTATGTTTGATCAACTCTGGACTTATGAAGTGCTATGCTTGGTTGATATTGTTGTTTTTATTTGACAGCAAAGTCGCAACCGAGTCCACGGGCCTTTCTAACCAATTGCTCGTCCTGGGGTTTTATGAGCCAGCAAATCCGTGCATTAGGCAATCTCCCCCCCCTCCCCTTTGCACTGACAATCTGCACCATCTGGGGGTCGTTTTGATGACTCAAACCCACATGTAGCTAAGTTATTCCAGTGCAGAATAATGTTCCCTTCAGTGGTGTCAGACATGTGGTTGGGGGGTTGGGGGTTGTAACAGCCCCCCCCCACCCCTTAGTGGCCGGCTGGCCGCCCTGCTTTGCATGCTTCTGCCATACATGGGATTTGAATCATTTCGCAGATCGGGATAACCAGAGTTATATTTACGGTTTTTTATGGGCCCTAGACATGGGCACATTTTAAAGGCCCCGTGCAAAGGTACATTTCGGGGTCCTAGACAAAAAACACTGTCAAGGCCGCATATTGCAAATATTTGGCACACTCCCCCCCCCCCCATCCATTGATCTTTGAAAACTGGGGGGTCACCACCAGCCTACCTCATGGCTGCCTACTATTTACTTGAAAGATTATCCTGAAAATTTAGAATATATATATATAGATTATGTATCCAATATAATATCTAAATGACTACAAAAAATCCCTATATCGATTATTTGACATTTGTCGCTCTTATTATACGTGTATCTAGATATCTAAAAAATATTGAGATCTGGGTTTGAAATAAAAACTCACATTGGCAGCCCTGCTACCACGATAGTGTAAAAACTACTAACTTGCTTCATGCTCGACTGCGTCCGACACATGTCATCAACATCTTTCGTGGCTTTTTTATTTCACTGTCTACGGATAACAAAGGCGTCATCGCAAACACACAGCACATTGCTCCAGTGACCTACTTATTATTTCAGTGGACATGTTTTGATAGATTTGCAAGATTTTTTTTTGTGTGTGTGTGCAGCCGACGAGAAACATCCAAGGTTAGCTTATTCGTCTATTATTATGTATTTATCGTGTAGTTTTATATTTGGGTTATAGAGGGAAGGCGAGATAAAAAAAAAAAACATAAACACAGTGCGTGCAAAGGTGCGCAAATCATTTTAACAAATTCTACACCCGTGTATGTCTATGTATTACAAGTGTACAAGTCTGAACTTATGAAGTGCGCATTGTGCGGTCATTGAACGATTTAGGTTGCGCTCCAGCTGCAGTTGGTCGTTAATAAATTAATAAATTTGAATACCTCACGTGAGGCCCATTTGGGAGCAATAGGTCCGATCGCCTAGGACCGGCCCCGTGGGACCTTAAGTTTCTTAAAAAAAATATTAGACTTAAAATAGATCATTCAATATTATATTAACAAAATTGTTTTTCTTGGCATTGCTCCTTGTTTTGCGTGTCCAAAATTCAACCAAATTAACCACTTACTATTTATTAATAGCAAAGTGCCACCACTCCAATTAAAATTAAAGGAAATGATATTTGTGTCACGTGCCGACTGACGAGGCTCTGCATGCCGACCTAGGCTCGCCACCACTGCTCTAGCTCTTACAGTAGTTATAACCAATCAATTTTGTTAAATTAGAATAGCAAAAAAACTTGTAAACTACAAAGGAAAAAAAAATTGAAAAATAAAATACAAATGCTTTTACGGTGCAAATCGAGTTCCTTTTGTAAATATTCAAAATAATTAAACAATAATATTTTGACATAAACACACAATAGCATCGGAGGACATAAAAGCGTTATGCTGCGCTCAAATAAATAAATAAAATTTCCGTTTCCTAAAATGCGCAAAACCAATATCATTGCGCCTCACAAAGATTTCAGAAAATTAGATGTCAAATTTACAACACTTTAACAATATTTCAATATCACAGTGAAACAATCCCATAATTCATTATAGTTTCAACGTCTTAAATTTAAATAAGGCAGTATATAAGTGTCTTGTGAACATGAAGCGCCTGAACAGTACATGCACTCACCTGGTTCGGAGTTGGACGCGCAAGACAACAGGAGCAGACAACTACTCTCTCGCGTTTACCTGGGCGAGTTGCCGGCCCTTGTCGCTTTTTTGAAGCATAGAGATGATGACAACGCGAGGGGGATATGTTGTATATCGATTCAGTCTGTGTCACGCGCGAAATAATTTGTTCAGCTTAAATAAACACATGCGCGCACACACACATACGCTTGCATCCGCACAGCGACACAACTCAACAGCTCACCAAATAACTCACCGGGAGAAGCTGTCATATTACTTACTGTTTGAGGGGATGAAAGCTGGCTTTGAATGCTGAGTGATTTAAGTGAATCAAGTCTCTTGTATAGATGCGGGAATCTTTTTTTTTTACATTTTCACTTAATTAATTATTTATGTTTCACATCATTCGGAAGATTTAGGTGAGGTCATGTGACATGGATAGGTTTTTTTTGGTTTGATCATGTCTTTGATGCTTGTCGTCTTTGATTTATTCTTTCATTTTTCTCTCTAAACCATCCATCCATCCATCTATCTATCTATCTGTCACTCTGCCTGTCTCTCTGTCTGTCTGTTTCTTTGTCTGCCTATAATTCCATATATGCTGCTATTACAGAGCAACTAAATCAAGATTTAGGACACATGGTATCGCGGGTTGTGCTATCATTAACATAGCAATATGGTTAAAGGTAATCAAAGCAACCCGGAAAAATAGTTATTTTTAATTCGTTCATTTCCCCTTGTATCACTACAGGCAATGTATAAATTACGTAGATTCCCGACCTAGATTCCTAGAATATATGATTCACGTTGAAGTCAATTCAGCTGTGTCATGTCAAAAAAAAAATTCATGACGTAGGATTTTCCAGCTATAAATAGTAACTAGAGAAATCCACTGAGTGAACGATTTTTTTTTTAAATCGAGCAGAGTGCAGTTTGAAACATAAATATCGTGTATTAGCCAGTTATTATTGTTTACTTTTATATATTTTTTTTCGCATTCGCATTGTTTCGTTGCTTGTTCGTGATTTGTATTTTTTTTGTTTTGTTTTTATCTTGCAGTCTGTCTAATTGAAGAAATATAAAACATGAACGAAACAAATAAAAACCTGACCCCCACGACGCAGCCTTCATACGGATCAAATGTCAACACTCAACCCATGCATCCATCACATGGTCAACCGCAGTATGGTCAGCCGCCGTATGGTCAGTCGCCGTACGGTCAGCCGCAGTATGGACAGCCTCCATATGACCACATGCAAATGGCACAGGTCCAGTACAACCAAGGCGCTTATGTAACAACAGGTATTTCGGTACAATTGTATTGTCATCCAACCCCCATATTGTCATTTCCATCGTCATCATGATACTATAGGGCAAACTGCCGTCTTTACACATGTGCATCATTGTACTATAGGGCAAACATACATTTGTAACATCTTTACATTTGTAACATCTTTACATTTGTAACATCTTTACATTTGTAACATCTTTACATTTGTAACATATTTACATTTGTAACATCTTTACATTTGTAACATCTTTACATGTGTAACATCTTTACATTTGTAACATCTTTACATGTGTAACATCTTTACATTTGTAACATCTTTACATGTGTAACATCTTTACATTTGTAACATGTTCAACGGAAACCATTTCTGGCCGACAAAGTTCGCCCCCCCCCCATCATGTGACAAGGTTTCACCGTTAGAGAAAGATTTGGTGTTTAGAAATTAAAGATTGACAGTAGATGCGGCCTGACCAATGGTTTGACTTCTGAACACAATTTAGCTTATTGGCAATAAAAATGTCCACCTGATTTAAACTCCCCTTCCCCTCCCCATCCACTCTCTCACGCCGCCCCACCCCCCATCCACTCTATCACGCCGCCCCTCCCCCCATCCACTCTCTCACGCTCCCACCCCCCATCCACTCTCTCACGCTCCCACCCCCCATCCACTCTCTCACGCCACCCCACCCCCCATCCACTCTATCACGCCGCCCCTCCCCCCATTTACTCTCTCACGCTCCCTCCCCCATCCACTCTCTCACGCTCCCTCCCCCCATCCACTCTCTCACGCCGCCCCTCCCCCCATCCACTCTCTCACGCTCCCTCCCCCCATCCACTCTCTCACGCCGCCCCTCCCCCCATCCACTCTCTCACGCCGCCCCTCCCCCCATCCACTCTCTCACGCTCCCACCCCCATCCACTCTCTCACGCTCCCACCCCCATCCACTCTCTCACGCCGCCCCTCCCCCATCCACTCTCTCACGCCGCCCCTCCCCCCATCCACTCTCTCACGCTCCCTCCCCCATCCACTCTCTCACGCTCCCACCCCCATCCACTCTCTCACGCCGCCCCTCCCCCCATCCACTCTCTCACGCCGCCCCTCCCCCCATCCACTCTCTCACGCCGCCCCTCCCCCATCCACTCTCTCACGCTCCCTCCCCCCATCCACTCTCTCACGCTCCCTCCCCCCATCCACTCTCTCACGCTCCCACCCCCCATCCACTCTCTCACGCTCCCTCCCCCCATCCACTCTCTCACGCTCCCTCCCCCCATCCACTCTCTCACGCTCCCACCCCCATCCAATCTCTCACGCTCCCACCCCCATCCACTCTCTCACGCCGCCCCCTCCCCCCATCCACTCTCTCACGCCGCCCCTCCCCCCATCCACTCTCTCACGCCGCCCCTCCCCCCATCCACTCTATCACGCCGCCCCTCCCCCCATCCACTCTATCACGCCGCCCCCTCCCCCCATCCACTCTCTCACGCCGCCCCTCCCCATCCACTCTCTCACGCCGCCCCTCCCCACACTCTCTCATGCTCCCACCCCCATCCACTCTCTCACGCCGCCCCTCCCCCATCCACTCTCCCACGCTCCCTCCCCCATCCACTCTCTCACGCTCCCACCCCCCATCCACTCTCTCACGCCGCCCCTCCCCCATCCACTCTCTCACGCCGCCCCTCCCCCCATCCACTCTCTCACGCTCCCTCCCCCATCCACTCTCTCACGCTCCCACCCCCATCCACTCTCTCACGCCGCCCCTCCCCCCATCCACTCTCTCACGCTCCCACCCCCCATCCACTCTCTCACGCCACCCCCACCCCCCATCCACTCTATCACGCCGCCCCTCCCCCCATTTACTCTCTCACGCTCCCTCTCCCATCCACTCTCTCACGCTCCCTCCCCCATCCACTCTCTCACGCCGCCCCTCCCCCCATCCACTCTCTCACGCTCTCTCCCCCATCCACTCTCTCACGCCGCCCCTCCCCCCATCCACTCTCTCACGCCGCCCCTCCCCCCATCCACTCTCTCACGCTCCCACCCCCATCCACTCTCTCACGCTCCCACCCCCATCCACTCTCTCACGCCGCCCCTCCCCCATCCACTCTCTCACGCCGCCCCTCCCCCCATCCACTCTCTCACGCTCCCTCCCCCCATCCACTCTCTCACGCTCCCACCCCCCATCCACTCTCTCACGCCGCCCCTCCCCCCATCCACTCTCTCACGCCGCCCCTCCCCCCCCATCCACTCTCTCACGCCGCCCCTCCCCCCATCCACTCTCTCACGCTCCCTCCCCCCATCCACTCTCTCACGCTCCCTCCCCCATCCACTCTCTCACGCTCCCACCCCCATCCACTCTCTCACGCTCCCTCCCCCATCCACTCTCTCACGCTCCCTCCCCCATCCACTCTCTCACGCTCCCACCCCCCATCCAATCTCTCACGCTCCCACCCCCCCATCCACTCTCTCACGCCGCCCCTCCCCCCATCCACTCTCTCACGCCGCCCCTCCCCCATCCACTCTCTCACGCCGCCCCTCCCCCCATCCACTCTATCACGCCGCCCCTCCCCCCATCCACTCTCTCACGCCGCCCCTCCCCCATCCACTCTCTCACGCCGCCCCTCCCCCATCCACTCTCTCACGCCGCCCCTCCCCCCATCCACTCTCTCACGCTCCCTCCCCCATCCACTCTCTCACGCTCCCACCCCCATCCACTCTCTCACGCCGCCCCTCCCCCCCATCCACTCTCTCCACGCCGCCCCTCCCCCCATCCACTCTCTCACGCCGCCCCTCCCCCATCCACTCTCTCACGCCGCCCCTCCCCCCATCCACTCTATCACGCCGCCCCTCCCCCATCCACTCTCTCCCGCCGCCCCTCCCCCATCCACTCTCTCACGCCGCCCCTCCCCCATCCACTCTCTCACGCCGCCCCTCCCCCACACTCTCTCACGCTCCCACCCCCATCCACTCTCTCCCGCCGCCCCTCCCCCCATCCACTCTCTCACGCTCCCACCCCCCATCCACTCTCTCACGCCGCCCCTCCCCATCCACTCTCTCACGCCGCCCCTCCCCCCATCCACTCTCTCACGCTCCCTCCCCATCCACTCTCTCACGCTCCCACCCCCCATCCACTCTCTCACGCCGCCCCTCCCCCCATCCACTCTCTCACGCCGCCCCTCCCCCCATCCACTCTCTCACGCCGCCCCTCCCCCATCCACTCTCTCACGCTCCCTCCCCCCCATCCACTCTCTCACGCTCCCTCCCCCCATCCACTCTCTCACGCTCCCACCCCCATCCACTCTCTCACGCTCCCTCCCCATCCACTCTCTCACGCTCCCTCCCCCCATCCACTCTCTCACGCTCCCACCCCCATCCAATCTCTCACGCTCCCACCCCCCATCCACTCTCTCACGCCGCCCCTCCCCCCATCCACTCTCTCACGCCGCCCCTCCCCCATCCACTCTCTCACGCCGCCCCCTCCCCCCATCTACTCTATCACGCCGCCCCTCCCCCCATCCACTCTCTCACGCCGCCCCTCCCCCATCCACTCTCTCACGCCGCCCCTCCCCCATCCACTCTCTCACGCCGCCCCTCCCCACACTCTCTCACGCTCCCACCCCCATCCACTCTCTCACGCCGCCCCTCCCCCCCATCCACTCTCCCACGCTCCCTCCCCCATCCACTCTCTCACGCCGCCCCTCCCCACACTCTCTCACGCTCCCACCCCCCATCCACTCTCTCACGCTCCCTCCCCCCATCCACTCTCTCACGCCGCCCCCTCCCCACACTCTCTCACGCTCCCACCCCCATCCATTCTCTCACGCCGCCCCTCCCCCATCCACTCTCTCACGCCGCCCCTCCCCCCATCCACTCTCTCACGCCGCCCCTCCCCCATCCACTCTCTCACGCCGCCCCTCCCCCCATCCACTCTCTCACGCCGCCCCCTCCCCACACTCTCTAACGCTCCCACCCCCCATCCACTCTCTCATGCCGCCCCCTCCCCCCATCCACTCTCTCACGCCGCCCCTCCCCCCATCCACTCTCTCACGCCGCCCCCTCCCCCCATCCACTCTCTCACGCCGCCCCTCCCCCATCCACTCTCTCACGCCGCCCCTCCCCCCATCCACTCTCTCACGCCGCCCCTCCCCCCATCCTCTCTCACGCCGCCCCACCCCACACTCTCTCACGCTCCCACCCCCATCCACTCTCTCACGCCGCCCCTTTCCCATCCACTCTATCACGCCTTCCCTCCCCCCATCCACTCTCTCACGCCGCCCCTCCCCCCCATCCACTCTCTCACGCCGCCCCTCCCCCACATTCTCTCACGCTCCCACCCCCCATCCACTCTCTCACGCCGCCCCTCCCCCCATCCACTCTCTCACGCCGCCCATCCCTCCATCCACTCTATCAGGCCGCCCCTCCCCCCATCCGCATTCTCACGCCGCCCCCTCCCCCCATCCACTCTATCACGCCGCCCCTCCCCCCATCCACTCTCTCACGCCGCCCCTCCCCCCATCCACTCTCTCACGCCACCCCACCCCCATCCACTCTTTCACGCCGCCCCTCCCCCCATCCACTTTTTCACGCTCCCTCCCCCCATTCACTCTATCACGCCGCCCCTCCCCCATCCACTCTCTCACGCCGCCCCTCCTCCAATCCACTCTCTCACGCCGCCCCACCCCCCATCCACTCTCTCACGCCGCCCCACCCCCCATCCACTCTCTCACGCCGCCCCTCCCCCCATCCACTCTCTCACGCCGCCCCACCCCCCATCCACTCTCTCACGCCGCCCCTCCCCCCATCCACTCTCTCACGCCGCCCCACCCTCCATCCACTCTCTCACGCCGCCCCTCCCCCCATCCACTCTCTCACGCCGCCCCACCCCCATCCACTCTCTCACGCCGCCCCACCCTCCATCCACTCTCTCACGCCCGCCCCTCCCCCCATCCACTCTCTCACGCCGCCCCCCCCCCATCCACTCTCTCACGCCGCCCCTCCCCCCATCCACTCTCTCACGCCGCCCCACCCCCATCCACTCTCTCACGCCGCCCCTCCCCCCATCCACTCTCTCACGCCGCCCCACCCTCCATCCACTCTCTCACGCCGCCCCTCCCCCCATCCACTCTCTCACGCCGCCCCTCCCCCATCCACCCTCTCATACAAACACACATATACACAGCTTTTTTCTTTTTTACGGTTCACTTAACTTCATTCTCCAATCCAAGGGTTCTCATTTTTAAAAAAACCTGATTTAATTAAGAAAGTTAAGAAAGCCTTGCATTCATATAGCTTACATTCTTGATTTCAAAGATTCTCAAGTTATTTAAACAGTCGCTTTCCATTAATAAGACTTTGTTAAGACACCATTTTCAAAATGTCTGTTTCGAGCGTTGTTTTTTTTTTAATAAAATATATAAATAAACGCCAAAAGTGTTATTCGGGAATTAGAAAGGTATAGCTCACAACTGTCTTGTTAGAGACGCTATTATAATATAAAAAAGTTCCCTTCTTAGCCCTAACGGGCCATCGGGGCAGATGAAGTGTAGAATTCATTTGTTTGTATAACCTCTGCATATGAAGGGGGATTGTGTGGTTAGCACAACGCCCAGCCGCCTTTACTTCCCCCAACTTAAAGTCAGGTACCTATTTTAAAGCTGGGTGGACTTGTGGGACGACTTTGCACCAAATTTCACCTGGGAAAATTCCCCATGGGCCTCACCGAAGATCGAACCCAGGACTCTCAGGTTGACAGTCGAGTATCTACACCACTCAGCCATCCGTCCCTATTATAATATAGGTAACATTAAATGCCCACGCGCACGCGCGCGAATGTGTGTGTAGGGGGTGGTGTGTGTGTGAGGAGGTGGAGGGTAGGGAGGGAAGGGAGATGAAAAACTTTTTTTGTAAACTAAGTCTAAGGATCTAGAGTTTTCATTAGCGCAAGTGCATCACGGGGATGGAACGTATGTGTTGTGAATACTTAACAAGCGGATACAGGTTTAAACGAATGCGCCCCCTCCCCCCCCCACCACTAAGGTGCGGCATTTCACTTAGGTCTGGGACCCCCCCCACTTAGGTCTGGGACCCCCCCACTTAGGTCTGGGAACCCCCCCACACTTAGGTCTGGGACCCCCCCCCACTTAGGTCTGGGACCCCCACTTAGCTCTGGGGCTGACTCGGAGAAATCTGTCGGCATTGTACTCATCTAAAGGTAATAATACACTTTTATTACAAAACCAAAATTTGTAAGGAAAAATATATTTGCACTAAAGAACTGAATTATTGTTTTATGTTACATGTATTGCGATATCAAATATCGTTTTAAACTGTGGTCAGAGCTTGTTATTATTTCGAATACATATCATATTGCATACCTTATTAAAGTGTAATCAAATTTTTTAGCTTTTTTAAAACTTGGGTCATGGGCATGGGCGTCGCTAGGAATTTTTCCGGGGGGGGGGGGCAAAATTTTCCAGGAGGGGGCGGGAAAATAACAACTTTATGACATTTTTTTTAAATGTAGGGGGGGGGGGGAGAAAATGCCCCCCCCTCTTATATGACATTTTTTCAAAATGTGGGGGGGGCAAATGCCCCCCTTGCCCCCCCCCCCCCCCATGAATACGCCCATGGTCATGGGCTATACAAGTGTGGGTAACCATTGTACTGGCCGGAAAAAAATAATAAAAGCCATTAACAACTCAAGCGCGACGCTACACTTAAAAAAAAAAAGCAACGCTTCACTATGCTGTTATGTAGGTTAGTGGTGTTGGGGTAGTGTGTCAAAGGTTGTTGCTATGGAGATGATTATTTATGTCAACAGTTCCGCTTAGCGTGGTTGACATGTATTTCGTCACTCCATTTCCATGCACCGGCTTCCACTTCCGTGTCCGCACACGAATATTACCCCATGTGTCGCTGTCAACAGCAACACGTCGACCGTAAAACTTACCCCATACTTACACCCCCCCCGCCCCGCCCAGCACACCATGCACCCCCCCCCCTTTAACCGTGAATACTTTATTCTATAGTTTTTTTTCCTGCGTGGATCTTTAGCCTTCTGTCCGTTCGGTTAATAAGCGAGTCCCGGGTTCGATCTCCAGTGAGAGCCAATGGGAATTTTTCAAGTTCCCCTCATGACTCCCCGTGATGCCTCCTTGGCCACCGCACACACCATCGGGTATTAATGTGACTAGACAGATACGCGGTGCATTAAAAAAAATAACAACTCACCATGTAATCCATGTAATGATTATGTAAGTCGGCTCTTATTTTTGTAATACAGTCGATTCCGCTTAATTGGGACACATCGGGACCGAGGCTTTTTGTTCCAATTAAGCGGCTGTCCCAATTAAACATACAAATTTACTATTGCCTTCTTGGTTTGATTTCTTTGAGATTTGTCCCAAAATAAGCGGCTGTCCCAATTAAGCGGTGTCCCAATTAAGCGGAATCCACTGTATTTAGTGAGTGACCTGCACGTTTGATTCAACTGCGTGACGTTATTCATCTATAATATTTGAATAACCGGGCCGCACAGCTCAGTTATTTTACAGCCAATGCGCTTATGACACCCCACATATTTTATATCATATTATCCTTAGAACTGTCTTTAGGTGGGGGGGGGAGGGCTAGGCAGTGTCTTTTAAGAGATTTTTAGGGGGGACCTAGGCAGTTGGGGAGAAATTTGGGGGGCACCGAAGTATTGTCTTAAGATATATGAATAAGCCTTAGGCATTGTCTTTTAAGAGATTTTCAGGGCCCGAGGCAAAAGTACCCAGGGGCCCCATATATGATCAGATTTTATAAACATGCACAAATAGTCATGACTGACACGTTTAATTGATTGTTTTCGTTCGTCATGATGTAGATGATTTTCAAAAAGTTGAATCGGACATAGTTTTACTGAAACGAAAAGTCATTCTAATTTTCTAACAAAAAAGGATCATTAAGAATATTACCACTTTATTGATTTCGTTTCACTCAAAATGGAGATGTGGGATACAGTGAGGCCAATATGGAGAAACCATATTACTGGCATTTTTTTTAGTCGTATAATTGTCGTGACTGCATTGAGGCTGAAACGTGTTTTAGGGAGAGAGTTTGTAGGAAGGGGATGTGGGAGACTCACAGCCTAAAACACAATTGATATCACTATACATCGGCTGACGCCGCGATAATTTCGATATGTACTGTTGCCCCATATATCCAAGAAAGTCTATAACTAGTACCCCAATACACCCAAGAAAGTCTCTAACTAATGCCCCAATACATCCATGAAAGACTCTAACTAATGCCCCAATACATCCAAGAATGTATCTAACTAATGTCCCAATACACCCAAGAAATTCTCTAACTAATGCCCCAATACACCCAAGAAAGTCTCTAACTAATGCCCCAGTACACCCAAGGAAGACTCTAACTAATGCCCCAATACACCCAAGAATGTATCTAACTAATGCCCCAATACACCCAAAGAATGTATCTAACTAATGCCCCAATACACCCAAGAATGTATCTAACTAATGCCCCAATACACCCAAAGAATGTATCTAACTAATGCCCCAATACACCCATGAAAGTCTGTAACTAATGCCCCAATACACCCAAGAAAGTCTCTAACTAATGCCCCAATACACCCAAGAATGTATCTAACTAATGCCCCAATACACCCAAGAAAGTCTGTAACTAATGCCCCAATACACCCAAGAAAGTCTGTAACTAATGCCCCAATACACCCAAGAAAGTCTGTAACTAATGCCCCAATACACCCAAGAAAGTCTCTAACTAATGCCCCAATACACCCAAAGAATGTATCTAACTAATGCCCCAATACATCCATGAAAGTCTGTAACTAATGCCCCAATACACCCAAGAAAGTCTGTAACTAATACCCCAATACACCCAAGAAAGTATGTAACTAATGCCCCAATACACCCAAGAAAGTCTCTAACTAATGCCCCAATATACACATTAAAGTCTATAACTAATGCCCCAATACACTTCGAGTACATAGATATACTATTTTTTTTGTTTAAAGACAGGGTGTTAACGCGCTTAAATATTTATCACCATTTTAATTTTCCAACTGCATGCCAACAAGCCGGTCCGGGTACCGATCCTTTGTTTATTAGTTAATGCAAACAATGTTAAGTCCTCGACATAGATCCAGTGCATAAAAAAAACACAAATGAAAAAAAAAACACTTGTCACAGAGCCTCAGTTGTTAAGATCCGGGTGACTGTCTATTTTTAGAATCAGCACACCAGCGTGCTAACGCAGCGGTTCTATTTTTTTTATTGTTTTACAACTTGAACCCCAAAAGTGGGAGAAAGTATGTATGCTCGTGCCCGTCCACATGTAAATATAGCTATTTTTTAATAATGAAATTCTATGTCGCTTGGCAACACTGCATACAATTTTCCGCGTACCCCTTGGAGTACTCGTACCGCCGGCTGACAGCCCCGTAGCCAAAGGGGGCACTGGGAGGCGTGCCCACCCCGCTAGGTGTAGAGTGCCCTCCCCCCCCCCCCCCCCGCTTAAAAAAAGAAGAAAAAGAGGAAAAAAATAAAGAAAAAGTAACTAAAATGAGAAGGTCGCCCCCTTGCTGGGTATTGGTGAACCCCCTGCTTACTTTGACCTGGCTACGGGCCTGCCGGCTGAGAACCACGGCGCTAGAGTGTGTCATGCGATCTCGTGCACACTCCACGCGAGCGCACCACCATAAACAACGAGCGTGCTGTCGCGTCTGTTTACTTTTTAATGTGTTGTGTCGGGAATACTTTTGAAACATACCGGTATAACGATCTCCCTTCCTCCCACTAAATATGTATTATTTTATTGTTTATCTTTTCAAATGGTTCCGCTTAATATGGAAGACGAATCTCCGCGCCTCCCCCCCCCCCATCTACACACAATCACTATAGAATAAGTAAACAAAGTGTCCACGCTCCATTGATTCGTTTTAATTATTCTAAAATAAGTAAACAAAGTGTCCACGCTCCATTGATTCGTTTTAATTATTCTAAAATAAGTAAACAAAGTGTTGACGCACCATTGATTCGTTCTGTCACTACGTGCCGTGTAGCGTCCATTTCTCTCTCTCTCTCTCCTTCCCCCCCCCCTTTTCACTCCATAATTTAAAACAAAAAAAAATTCCATTATGTCTAAAAAATAGAACTTAACACACTAGAGAGGACAACGGCGGTGATATTGCTCTGACTGTAGAAGTCAAAGGTTGAAAATCCCAACCTTTATCTCCCGAGGTGCCTCTATCGGTTATGGTGGGGGT
Source organism: Bulinus truncatus (assembly GCA_021962125.1). Classification (NCBI taxonomy): domain Eukaryota; kingdom Metazoa; phylum Mollusca; class Gastropoda; family Planorbidae; genus Bulinus; species Bulinus truncatus. The sequence goes on along the minus strand of JAGDYQ010000010.1, from coordinate 9,094,450 downwards.
TTGAAAGAAGGTCACTACCAAAAACAAAAAACAACGGTCCAACTAGTGGTTTATTGCAGTGGTCCCCCCCCCCCACCACCACCCATGTCCCGGGGAACCGCCAATCGGCACCGGTCAAAGGATCAAATGGTACTGGGCCGCCTAAGAAACATTAAATTAAATTATTTCCTTTTTTTTTTTAATTTACTGTGTCCTATTTCTCTCGGGATTGTGCGTCTTTTACATGGACCAGAGGTTAACCGGGAGCCGAGCGGTAGTGGCATTGCAAAGATCAAAACAATCTAAAATATAAATAATCAACGTCCACACTCTCACACACACCCGCTACCCTTCCCCCCCCCACCTCCCGGGTGAAATTATCAAACGTCGACCGGTCAGGGGACAACTCTCTCTCTCTCTCTCTCTCTCTCACACACACACACATACAAGAATTTGTGTGACCTTATCGTACTAATCTTGAAACCACCACCACCCCGCGGTCTCAGAAAGAGAGGGAAGACGTGCAACTCCAACTAGTGTAATACATAGACAGTATGTGTAAGTGTGAAATGAATCTTGTGAATAATAACACTTATGGGATCAACATTTTGTGCAATAGAAAAAAATAAATTATGTACATTTAAGTCTTTGCTGGGGATGTGTGTGTGTGGGGGGGGGTCGTCCCAGGTGGACCTGTTGTCAGGCCCGTAGCCAGGAATATTGGATTGGGGGGGGGGGGCGAAGACATTTGGGGGGGGGGTGTGCCGAAGAAATGATACTGGGACACGGGCGGATCTAGACAACTTTGACCGGGGGGGGGCAAAACTGTTTTCATTTTGAAAATTGGTCTTAGAACAAAAAATATTTCGATAATTTAATGATATATTACCTAAACTTGCGATAACGGGGGGGGGGCATGGCCCCCGGCCCCTCCCCCTAAATCCGCCCCTGGTGGGGTAGAAGAAATGTTCGGGGGGGGGGCGAAAATGGAGGCGCGAAGCGCCGAAAGCTTGCTAACGGAGAGGAGGGGTTTGAGGAGGGGATCTCAGTGAGTCCCCTCCCCAAGAAATTTTTCGCAGTTCCATATCTGGTATGGTGCATTTTAGTACCGATTGTTTAGCTATTAATTAGAAATGCAGTGGCTACGGTTCGGTCCGACCGAACGCGTATTTTTTTTTTCGGGTACCAGCCTTACTTATTATTGGATAGCGGCCGAGTCGCTGCACTGAACTATATAACAACATAATTTTTTTTTCAGAATTTTTTTTTTTCAGGATTAGGGTTAGGGATAGGGTTAGGGATAGGGTTAGAGATAGGGTTAGAGATAGGGTTAGGGTGTGGAGCAATATTATCTATGGCTGGTACCCTAAGTAAAAAAAAATACGGGTTCGGTTGGACCGAACCGTAGCCACTGCCAATTAGAAATATATAATTTTTACTACGTTTCAATAATGCATGGCATGTTGCAGTTTTGTTAAAAATAATTTAAATAGTAAGGAGTTTTAATGATAAAAATTTATTGAGGCTGAGCAATTTCTGATTCCTGTTAAAAATATATTGACCATTTGTTCTGCTACACAATTGTTACATAATAGATACCTGATTTATATTATTATACTTTTTGTTTAACGTACAACCCGGGAAGAACGACAAAGATGCACGAATAAAGCTTAGATATTTGTGTGATATTTCTTATAAAATATTGAAAACAAAGAACAGATCTATCAACAACAACAGTCGCAATTATTCAATTTAAAATAAAATTAATTCTGCTAAAAAGTAAATTTGCAAATTAAATAACATCACTCAGAAATCACGGAGTTTGTACTTTATTATTTTGTTATACATATGTATAAAAATGAAGTCAAAAGTCAATGTTATTTTATTAACTTATTTAAGTTGCTAGTTGTCCTCAGAAGATATCAATATATAAAACTATTACAAGGTTGCGAACAGGCCCATCGACAGAAATTTCGGGCCCCTGGGCAGGTGTGACACGGGCCCCCGTGCTGATATTAATATTTTAAAAAGTTGATTGGCCAGCTCAGTCCGGGTCCCTAAAACTCGCCAGGCCCCTGGGCATTGGCCCCCTGCCCCCCCACTCGTCGGCACTGGTTGTGAACTTATATTATTATACGTTTCAAATTTGCAAACGTCGTGGTTTAGCACTGAATTTACCTAAAAATGCTTCAGCATTCAGTTTGTCTGTTAAATCTTTTTCAAATGCAAGCAGGACAAGATAGCTTTGACGCTTTTGTAACATTGATCTGCAATATGGGGTGAGCATTCGTGTGAGGGTTGAGAAACTGCTCTCACACACGCTGTTGAAGCCCCAAATGCCAATGCTGCCCAAAATACCCAGAAGTGAACTTCAATAAGATTCAATCTTTTATGCCCCGAAATTAGATAAGCTAGATATGTAAGTAAAATAGCCTGAATGATTGCCAAAATATAAGCTTTTAAGTTTTTATTATCATTGATTTATTGAACAAAATGATTGATGTTTTATAGCCGTTATTATTAAAATTTTGTCAAAAAGCTCAAATTATGCACGGGGGGGGGGCTCAGGTCATGCACGGGGGGCTCAGCCCCCCCAGCCCCCCTCTGGCTACGGGCCTGCCTGTTGTTAAATCCACCCCCCCCCCTTGTTTCCAGTCATCCAGTACAGCAATTATCCTCTTCACAGTTCAGTGAGACGTAATAATTTAACAATCATGACAACTGTTTCCTTTGTCTTCAACCGACTATTGTAGGTCTACTCCAAATGTCGTCCATCTCATTGGATGCGAAAATGTGTTGAGCTAAGGCGTTCTCATAACATTGATTCTCAAAATTGTGTGAATCCGCTCCCCACGTCTGTCATCATCATCATCATCATTATCATCATTATTATAGCCTTAACCGATTTGGTCGCTGCGGGGACGAATGGAAACATCAACAGACATATTTCTCTAGTTGTCTATCTATTCATTCTTTAGTAGAATGGACAGAGCTACTAATTAATGTCGAGGGGACGGATGGTCGTGTGGTAAAGCGCTCAACTGTCGACCTGAAGGTCACTGGTTTGATATTCGGTGAGGACCAATGGATATTTCAGGTCATGGCTTAAGTCCCCACTATGTCTCCCGTGGTGCCTCCATGGCCATTGCACTATCGGCTATGGTGGGCATGAATGAAGGGCACTGCAAAACCGTCCCATTAGTGGTTTATGGGATCTAAGAGATTTAATCTCATCCTTACAGGGACTTCACACACTAATTAATATCAGGTCTTGGCTCCAAGTTCCCGATATATCTCCCGTGGTGCCTCCATGGCCTTTGCACTATCGGCTGTGGTGGGGATAAAGGAACCGTCACATTAGTGGTTTATACATAGGATCTAAGAGATTTCATCTCATCCTTACAGGGACTTCACACACACACACACACACACACTAATTAATGCGTATTTCTGTAATGTGCTACCACCACCCATCGATCAGTGTCCTCCGCGAGGAAGTTGGTTTGTGGTCGACCTGACCTCATCTTTTGATATACATTCTCTTCCACCGTGCACTGACCCAGATTACTTACTCTCTGACTTCAGAGCACAGAGGTTTGTTGAATAGGTATCATTGTTCCTTCGAAACACACACTGTTTAAGACTGCTCAGCTTTCAGTTTATTACGTCACACACATACACGGACACGAAGACAAGCTTGCACTGATACACTGACACACGACACTTACTCAACCACATTTTTTTTCAAATACACTCTTACAAAGATATACGCTTTCAAAGACACACACACACACGTACATACACATACAGACATACATATCCACATACACCGACACACGCACACACAGACGCAATGACTCAACCACAAAAAAAGACACGCTTGCGTAGACACACACTTACCCAACCATACAAATCACACTTACACACACACACACTTACTCAACCACACTTAAAAACTGTTATTCACATAAATATATTTCATACAGATATGGGGGAATTGGGTGGGGGGGCTGACCTAGTTGTAGTCCGCAGGGTCCTAGTGGGTGGGGGTGGGAGTGGTAGAGACTGATGCAGCTGTGTGAAGTCCCCTGTAAGGATGAGATGAAATCTCTTAGATCCTGTAAACCACTAATGGGACGGGTTTTTATGGTGCCCTTCTTTCATCGCCACCTTAGTCGATAGTGCAATGGCCATGGAGGCACCACGGGAGATATAACGAGAACTTGAGCCAAGACCTGAAAAATGTCCTTGGTCCTCACCGGAGATCGAACCAGGTACCTTCAGGTCGACAGTCGAGCGTTTTACCGCACGACCATCCGTCCCCTTTAAAAAAAAATCGCCCACCTAAATGGGACAATGGAGGCACCACGGGAGACATAGCGGGGACTTGAGCCGAGACCTGAAATATCCACTGGTCCTCACCGGAGATCGAACCAGGTACCTTCAAGGTCGACAGTCGAGCGCTTTACCACACGACCATCCGTCCCCTGTAGCTGTAACACGCAGGGTGGTGACCATTGGTGTGAAGACCCCGGTCATGGGGGGAGGGGCAGTCAGTAGATCAGAAATAACATGTAGGCTATGTGCAAGTGTGACCTGCAAAACAGGACCGTTCTTAATTTTTTTTTGGGGGGGGGGGCGGGGGGCTTCGTCAAACAAAAAAAAAAAGAAAAGAAAAACCGCTCTGAAGGTCGCCACTTGCCTGTGTTGGTCCCGGTGGTTACCTAACTCTTGATACATCCATACGTGCTAGCATGGTACTAGCATGGGCGTATTCATGAAAAAATGTCATATAAGAAGGGGGGGGCATTTGCTCCCTCCCTTACATTTAAAAAAAATGTCATACAGTTGTTATTTGCCCCCCCCCCCCCTGGAAAATTTTTGCTCCACCCCCCCACCCTGGAAAAATTCCTAGCAACGCCCATGCGTGCTAGTGCCGTGGCTCTCAAAGTGTGGGATGGCCGGCCAGTGGCGTGGCGATGTTAACTCGCACCCGGGGGCACCATAGATTTTTAGCGCGCCCCTCCCCGTTCGAAAACCATATAATATTATATGTAAAATATACCATGATTTGGCCCTTAGTTGTGGTGAAAGCCGAAAGGAAGCCACAAAGCCGACTACCCTCCTGACAACCAGGGGGAAAAAAAAAAGAAAAGAGAGGTCGGCCAAGAAACACCTGGAGGCGAGAATTCGAAGCGGAAATCACCAGGATTGGGGGGGGGGGTTCAGCTGGAAGCAGCTGGAGAGAATGGCTCCAGGATAGAAGTCGCTGGAGATCTTTAGTTGGTGGCCCCATACCCCGATAGGAGTAACGGGCAAGGATGATGATACCATATGGCGCCTCTTTGTAAGTAGCGGCTGGGGCCTACCCCTCACTACGCCACTGTGGCGAACTGTCATTTATTGGAAAAAAAAAAAGCTGGGTTTAAATTTAGCAAATCATTATAAATAGATACGTGGCCTAATTGGCGTATGTACGGCATTGTTGCTAAATACGGTGGGTTACACCATAGATATATGGGTTTCCGATATTACGTATCTAATATTCTTATACTGGATCTAGTTATACAATCAATCTGTCTATATGTGTGGATAAGTCTATTTTCTCATCAATCTATTTGATCATTTTGTATTTTATATCTAATCTACTCTACTCTGATGAACAGACAGATTGAAACCTTTGGGATGAAATTTTTAATTTACCGATAGGACAATCTGGCCAGCCTACGACAACAATGTTACTGGAGGAATTTTTGTGTGTTTTCTCTCGAATTTTCTCGAAGATTAAATTTACTTTCTTTAAGAAATTTTTTTCAAGAATAAAAAAAAAACAACTACATTTTTAATTTAGATTTGACTTTTGAGAGATGCCAATAAACATAAACCCCGGGTAATGAAAAAATGGGTTAAAGAGTAGGTTACTAACTAGACATATTGAAATGAAATGTTGGCGTAGTAATTTAAGTAAATAAAAAAAAATAGTTCGCATCGTATAAAAACTGTAAGTGGATTTAAAAAAAAAACGAAAACATTATTATTTTCGGGGAAAATTGATGTTGGTGCTTTTGAACAAATTGTAGGGCGTCCAGACTAATTAACTGGTGACCTCATTCAGCGGAAATTCATTTTTAAAATATGAAATATATGTATTATTTTTCTGAATTTAAAAGATAGGTTTTTGCTTAAAAATAAAATTATGGTGTGATATTAACTAAAAGTAATATATATATATATATATATATATATATATATATATATATATATATATATATATATATAAGGTTCATGAACGTAGTCTAATCAGCCTACTTTATCTAGCGGACTAGGACGTATTGATTGAACACATAGGCTTGGCTTGTCGGCTAGAGCCTCTAACATTGAATAGGTTTTAACAGTTGTAGATTTTGTAGCCTCTAACATATGTCAAGTTCAACACGCAACGCTCCGCAGAGCACTTTTAGACGCACATGTAGTGCACTTATAGACGCACATGTAGTGCACTTATAGACGCGCATGTACTGGTATTTCTAGAGCTGACACTGTGCGGAACTATATTGTGCCAATCTCCACACAAACAGGCTTCTCATTTCAAATCAACTTGTGATTATTAAAAACATAATGCAGACATTTATGAAAATAAAAACCGCATATGAAAGTTTTCACAGTTAATCTAGAATCGGACCACCTAGGGGCCCCCAAGTCCAGCCCCCCCTCCCCACACTTCACACACCGGTTACAGGGGCTCCCATACTAGTATGAAATCTTGTCAAATATGATAAACGTTTTAAGATCCGCGGATCTCATCCGGTGGCACGCTTACCCCAAGGGGTACGGCAGCGACGAAAGGTATGCAGGGGTACGGCAGCGACGTATAATCTTCGATTAAAGCAACCAAATAGTTTGAAGAACTTACTTGTGTGTGTGGGGGGGGGGAGTACCGGCGCACATACTTTCGCACTCTTTGGAGTACTGCCCCCCCCCCAATAGGTTAGGAAACGCGGGTCTCATTTAACCCTAGGCGGGGATTGAACCCCAGGCGGGGATTGAACCCTAGGCGGTGATTGAACCCCAGGCGGTGATTGAACCCCAGGCGGTGATTGAACCCTAGGGCATTTGCCCCCCCTCGCCCTATATTAAAGTAATCTCGACGGCGCCATAAATAAAATTCCTCTGTGACGTCATTTCCCTATGATCGAATAGAACTTGCTTGTTTGATCAAATGCTTTGCAATACACATCGAAGAATAAATACAAAATATTATGTAAAAATATTTTTTTTTATCCTGGCTTCATTTCGATATAGCGTATTATACAGGCCTCGATCAGGTGATCGTATAAATAGCTTTACATAGACTACAGCGCTTTGTAATTGACCCATTAGAATATCTAGATCACCAGAAATTAACTAGGGCCTTAACAAACTTTAGAAAAAAAAACGTGATGACAAAATATGAAGCTCATTGGAGTCGTTACGAGAATGAGAAAACTGGTATCGTAATGAAAGCTGCCCTCACGGGTGGAATGTTTTGAGTCGAACAATATGGCGATAAGTTCCGCCCACTGGCTTCAGCCGCTAGGAACGTCTGATAACAGCCGCCGCCTCCATGTAATCTAACCTCATTGGTTTCTGCTAAGGTTGCTTAATTAAGCCGCCACCTCTACCACTCTTTTTCAGTAGAAATTCAAATATGACGCCAGAGAGAGCGAGAAGTTCCCAGTTCACACTTTTTTTGGTCCTGTTCTTGTGACATCTCTCAGTCGATGGTAGTACTCTTACACCCAAGGGGTAGGGGGGGGGGGAGGAAGGTTATGTTGGTTAGGCAGCGACAAAACAAATTTGGTTTTTTTTTTAAACCAACTAAGTGTTTGAAGAACTTAAGTGTGAGCGGAACCAGCGGATATACCGTATTTTTCAGACCATAAGACGCACATTTTTTATCCTCTAGAAATGAGGGGGGAAAAGTCCCTGCGTCTTATGGTCCCAATGTAGACAAAAAAAGGTTAGGGTGTTTTACAGTATTAAAATTCATAATTCGTAATTTTGTCTTTTGTTGACTTTATTTGTCAATAATGGTTCTAAATGCTGCTGTTTACTTTATAGTATTGATTACTTTTGTTTATGACTGTGCTGTTGGTATTGATTACATTTGTTTATGACTGTGCTGTTGGTTTTGATTACATTTGTTTATGACTGTGCTGTTGGTATTGATTACATTTGTTTAAGACTGTGCTGTTGGTTTTTAATGCACATAAAATATTTTAGGACATTGTTTGTTTCAAAATCTTAATAAAAATCTTTCAAAATATCTTCTCTAAAAACTGGTGCGCCTTATGGTCCGAAAAATACGGTACTTTCGCACCACTTTGGGGTACAGTCGCGGAAACAATATATAAATTGAGTACCGCTGTTTTTAGTCTCTTGTCCAGTGCTTCCAGAAAAAATAAACAACTGCAACAAGGAACGTCTCTGGCATCCAATGTTAAAAGCTGAAGTGTTGTTCTCACTCATAGGGAACATTATATTTTCATGTCTGTATCTTTGTTGAGATCAGTGATGTACACGCTCACACTCACACACATACGCCCCCCCCCGCACGCACGCACCCACCCATAGAAATTGTGATAGAAAAGATCAATTCATCATGACCTACTTTCTCGGCAGCACCGCACAGTTTTAATTCGATTCTTTTTACACGTGCTTTTGTTGCTAAGCAGTTGTTTGTTGACACGCCCAGTCTCACGGCATAGAAGAGCCACCACTACCACCACACACGCTCTTCAGAATCATAAAATTAAAAAAGGCAACAGCACATTTTTTTTAATCTTTTTTTTTTTTAAAGGGGGATTTTTTTTTTGTTCGTTGTTGGCGACTGGTGCTAATCGCGACGCTTCGTAGGACAAGAGTTGACCTCATTTCTATCCTTTGGCCTACCTCACCCATATACCCCCACGTCAGTAAATTAACCGTTATAAACACTCGAGCGACAATATTTGAGGATAAGGACTATAAAAGACACAAGCTGGTGGCTGTTTAATTTCTGTAAACAGATTTTTTTTTCTCCTTTATAATCTACTGATTCCTGAAGGATTTTTCTATTTTTTTTAGGTAAAGTATGGTAGCTTGTTTTATTATGTTGTTGTTTATTATTTTAAAGTACAGGCCTGTTTGTCCATCCATCGCCAAGAGAACGCATGTACGAGTTCAAGATATCAAAACTGTTTTGTTTTTTTTAAAACTGCGCGTCTTTCGTGTTACCTGGGCGGCAATGATAGATAGGACAAGTGTGAGATGTCCTGTGTCCCACACTCAGGCACGCCGAGAGGGGGGGGCAGGGGGGTCATTGCTGGGGGCCAACATCTGTAAGGGGGCCCGGCCGCCCCGACCATGTCAATTTTTTCACGATTTATTGTTTATTAAGGGGCCCGCAATGATATCCTGCCCGGGGGCCCGTGTTGGCTCTCGGCGCCACTGCCCATACTGAACGAAGGACACATTCTTTATCAACGGACCTCTTCCATATCAAAGGCCCACTTTTATATCAACCCCCCCTACCAAATCAACGACCCCCCCTCACACTAACGGCCATTTCCCACATTAACGGCCTCCTTCCATTTGAACGTCTCGCCCTCCATATCAACGCCCTTGTTTTCATATCAACGGGCCACTTCCATATGAACGACTCCCTTTCCGTATCAATAACCCTATTTCCGTATGAACGCTTCACCCTCCATAGCAACGCCCCCCCCCTTTACATAACAACGGCCCGCTTCTATATCAACGACCCCCCCCCCACACCCTTCGATATCAACGGCCCTCTTCCAGATCAACGACCCCCCCCCATTCCATATCAACGGAAGATTATCGCGTTTGTTATGGGGTCGTCTTGGCTTTCTGACTCAATTAACGGATGAGGTTAGACAGAATACACGTTGAAATGGAGACACCTGCGGACTTTATGGGGCTGTTTACTTTATTTCATGATTAAAAAACCGAATTTAAAAATTTTTTCTAGGCCCTATCTATTTTATCAATTGTTTGTTTTTGTTGTCATTTTTTTAAATCGCGCACATGTTACATGCAGATGTTACGCTAAGTTCGTGTGTATGACTCCATCGCGCTAAATAAAGTACCGGTAGGACATATGAAGAGATGCATTTATCGACATCTTACTGCTGTTGTTTATCTTCTGTTTCCTAACAAAGGACAAGGATTGAATAACATTGCACATTTGATTCAGCTGTGTGACATTTTATATATATATATATATATATATATATATATATATATATATATATATATATATATATACTAGCTGTTTCCCGCAAAAAACCTTTGCAAAGAGTTATATCACCTTAGGCTTGATCGGTAGGCTAGGTTATTTTTGGTTTCGGGCAGATCCGATTTTTTGTCACGATTATATTAATTCTTTACTTTCGATTTAACGCCGAGCCCAAATCGCTTATATTTATATATATATATATATATATATATATATATATATATATATATATATATATATTTACACATGGTATATAAGTGATAAGTGCCGGATTTAGCGGTAGGTTTAATGCACGGTGGGTGGAGGGGCGGCTTACGGGGAGCGGTTCTTAACCTTTTTTAGCGACTGTATCCCAATTGGGTGTGAAAGTATGTTGGGGCACCTCTCACAGGTAAGTTCGCAAATAAATGTACTATGTGTGTGTACCTTTCTAATGTGATATTTGGTCACGTGACTTTGGTGATGAGTCACTCAGGCGAACTGGGGAGAGGGGGACCTTCTTCGAACTCTTGGGTTGTTTTAAACTAAAATTATATGTCGTTGCGCGCTGATGCATAAGCCTTATTAACGTGCCCGTCGGCTGAGAACCGCTGGCAAACGGCGATTGTCAAATGCGGGTGGTGGGGGGGGGGTCTTAACCCTTAACTGTTGTTTATCTATCGTTTGGAAACGCTCATATCGAGAATTAAATGAGGTCATTTGACGAGGCATGTGCCCCCCTTCCATCTCCCCTCCCCAACACTCAAAGAAGCCCCCCCCCCCCGAATCGTCTCTTTGAAGTATTATTATATCGAAGATTAAACAACTTTCGAATTATCTAAGGGGGATTTTACATTTGGAAGGGGTGGGGAGAGTCCCAAAAGATTTTCACTAATGAAAGATGAAGAATCGTCCTTCATTTGCCTAACACTGATGACCAATACTCCACCGTGTTCCTCTTACTCTTGACATTCACACACTGCTAGGCACACTTTAATCCCCACTTTATTACTCGACTGTCCTGACCTGACCTGACCTCATTGCTCACTATAAACGCAACCTGCCTTGACCTCATTTCTCACTGTATACGTGGACTGCCGAGCCAGCGTGATCCGTCTATATATATATATATATATATATATATATATATATATATATATATATATATAAACACACAACACAGAGTCAGTCCATCGGTCAAAGTATACACTAATGCACGTCTCTACAACTAGAGGTGAAAATGTTTCTTTTTTTATCACTCGCCACACGACAGACCTTTGAATTTGTTGGTATAACAATGGTATCTTGATTGCCTTATATAAAAAAAACAACTCCTATCCACCGAGGGGGGGGGCGGGGAACCAATCTGTTGTCACAGTAGTCAGGGGCCCTAGTTATATTTCTTAGAGGGGGCCCTAGGTATCAGTGGCCACAGATTTTTATGCTGGAGGGGGGGCGGGGAGCACAATCAGTTGTCGCAGTAATCAGGGGCCCTGGTTATCAAATATCTTAGAGGGGGCCCTAGATTTTATGATTTAATGGTTGTCCTAATCGCCCTCTCAAAGGCCGCCTATGGGAAGGAGAATCACATTTCTCTTTAAATAGACTTTTCGTCATCAGTTTGTAATTGCGTAACACTTGAGTTTGAATGTATGTTGATAAAAAAAATATAGTGCTAGAGATAAAGTCTGTCATACGCGAATACGTTTTTATTTTTTAAAACCAATTCCATAAAAAAAAAAGTCCAAGGGATCAGCATTAGGCCCACATAGCTTAAATCCGTTTGCTGTTGCTTAAAATGTGAGCGTTCAGTCGGAGTAGACCTTTGCATGTTGCGTTCAGTCGGAGTAGACCTTTACATGTTGCGTTCAGTCGGAGTAGACCTTTACGTGTTGTGTTCAGTCGGAGTAGACCTTTACGTGTTGCGTTTAGTCGGAGTAGACTTTACGTGTTGCGTTTAGTCGGAGTAGACTTTACTTGTTGCGTTTAGTCGGAGTAGACCTTTACGTGTTGCGTTTAGTCGGAGTAGACTTTACGTGTTGCGTTTAGTCGGAGTAGACTTTACGTGTTGCGTTTAGTCGGAGTAGACTTTACATGTTGCGTTTAGTCGGAGTAGACTTTACGTGTTGCGTTTAGTCGGAGTAGACCTTTACGTGTTGCTTTTAGTCGGAGTAGACCTTTACATGTTGCGTTTAGTTAACGAATCTAGTTGACTAAATAACTCTACGCCACACCAACCAACCCTCTGACGTCTACGTATTTCAAAATATAGACCAGAGAACTTTTTTTTAAAAGTTTGTTATCGTTTCGTACGTTGCTATAAATAAAGTTACGACTCATTACAGTCCACTAAATAGCCCTTCCAAAATAACACAGTATTCCGGCACAACAGTGGATCTCAATCTTCTGCGATTCGCCACCTACTTAGATACATGCTCGGTTTTCGTGACCTATATGTAAAGAAGCAGTAAAAAAAAAATGTTAAAGGGTAAAAACATAATTTTAAATTTACACATTTCCCAGTTAAGTTATTATGCTAAAAAAAAATTAGCTACGCACGGTTTGAGAGTCACTGCCATGCATGATATCATCAACCAATCTGCCCGTTGACTGATTTCATAATACATAAATAATTCTGCGTCTCGGCAACCTGTTCCATAGTTTGTTTTTTTTTGTTTGTTTTTAAAGTGCACGTCAACCAACAATTACGCAAGGGAAGTAACACCTCTCTACGTAGAGTAGTTACCCACCCTTCGGGAATTAACGAAATCATGTGTCTTGAGCACCCTGCCCAGCCGTGAATTATTTATTCATTTATTGAATTCGGCGCAGACGTCAGTGCTATAAATAAGTTGAAAACTTAAATAAAAAAAGTAATTATACCTGAATTAAGAATGGAGGTGCGACTGAGAACCCGATTAGTTATGGCGAGGCTAAAAGGTTTGAATCCCAACGACTTGTGTTACTTTAAGCCCCAGTAGTGACTCTATGATCAATGCAACTTCCGCTGTAGTGATGTAAAAAGTAGCAAACGTATTAATGGACCGATACCATCCAAATCACCGATTCCGATAATACACCAGATATTTCTTTAGAGCTCTCAAATTTGACAATTCTACATTACTATTGACAGAAACAGCATATTTCATGGAAAATTCGAGTAAACAATAATTTAGAAGCTCGACGATTCAATTCTAAAGAATCGGCTCGGTATTTCTTAAATTGGGTACTATCGATACTTATTCGATGTATCGTTCCTTCAGAAACTATCACACTATCATCCAGGTAATTTTTTTTTCTGAGCTAGATATAGAAATCCGACACAGCATTTCACACGTACAACAGCCGTGTGGTGGGATGTTTGAAGGATGGTATATTGTCCTGATGTTCAGGGTTCGAATCTCAACCACCATTACAGTCCCACAAAATACACCCAGCTGCAAATGGGTACCTGACCTAATTAAGTAGAGGAAGTAAAGGCGGCTGGGCGTTGAGATAACCCAGACAATCCCTTGATGTTACTGAAACAGATGGATTCTACACTTCATCTCCCCCCGATGGTTATTTAGGGCTAAGGAAACTTTGTTTACATTACTTCCCTTGTCTTCTGTAGTAGATCAGTGATTCCTAAAACTGTCACCATGTATGCACGGCTACTTTTTTTAAAAAAATCTTAATAAAGAGTACCTCTTATAAAAAACAAGCAATTTAAGTCTTTTCTGTTTCGGACAAAGGACATTTTAGAGCATTTTCGTGTACGGTCACGCCGGACGAAATCCGTATTTTTTTCCGGGTTACAGCCATAGATAATATCATTTATTTTGATAAATAGAGAGGGAAGTAATCATGTTGAATAACTGTTACAAAAATAAATAATGATTACGCCCCTTTGATTAGCTTTTATTATTTATATTTAAAATATAAGCAAAACGGTACATAAAAAACTCTTATATTTTGGCCCTGAGAGGTCAAATCGCGAAATGGACTTTTGATGTACACTTGGCAGGCCAAGACCTACAAAATGATATATACATCATGGGTCTAGGACTTATGGTTGTTGAGATATAGGCGTATTTTATTAATATAGCTTATATAGCAAAAAAACGGTACTAAGCCCCCTTTACGGCCTCTAGAGGTCAGATCGCGAAATGGAAAGTCATTTCTTGGCAGGCCAAGACCTACACAATGATATATACGTCATGGGTCTAGGACTTATGGTTGTTGAGATCTAGGGTGATGACAGACAGACACGGGGA